>WOGR01003871.1:0-22781 GCA_015342045.1 Leptinotarsa lineolata | reverse complement strand
TGCCTAGTTTGAAGAATGATACTCTAAAAGGAATTCGATTTTTAATTATTGGAAATCATCGACTTTAGGTTGATGATAGACACTACCTTGCACTGACGAGTGGCCAAACAGCTCGAAACCGGTCTGCAAGTGTGTTCCAATAATAAAAAATCGATTCCGGAAGTTGTTTCACCAACTGCATATGCAGGAATTACTTCTGTGAAGAATCCTGCACTGACACCTGTCGGATATAATTCAACGCCCTGCGTGGTATTAGCCAGGGGAGAAAATGTTTTCTGATAGGTGTCAGTCCATAAACCTACTGTGTAGGTGAGATGAGACTGACCTGAACGAATTGTTCATTTAGATAATTCGATTTAAAACCGGTCTTCAAGTATGCCCACTTACTATAGGAATGAAAGTTTTTTGTCCTTATGCGAGGTGTTGGGCCATGTGGATATGCATTTGGTTAGTACATCGACAGGCAGATGGGGAGACGTTTTCAGACGTTCGCTTCTGCCTAGTTTGAAGAATGATAGTCTGAAAGGAATTCGATTTTCAATTATCGGAAATCATCGTCTTTATTTTGATGATAGACAGTACCTCACACTGACGAGTGACCAAACAGACCGAAACCGGTCTGCAAGTGTGTTCCAATAATGAAAAATCGATTCCGGAAATTGTATCGCCAACTGCATAAGTAGGAATTACTTCTATGAAGAATCCTGCACTGACACCTGTCGGATATAATCCAACGCCCTTCGTGGTATTAGCCACGGGAGTAGTTGTTTTCTGATAGGTGTCAGTCCATTGACCAACTGTGTAGGTGAGATGAGACTGGCCTGAGCGAATCGTTCTATTAGATAATTTAACATAAATAAATATCATAATTTTTGATTAAAATCATACCATTTGTTCAGAAAACTTTCATTTCATCCAGTCCACGAAAGAAACTCAAAAAAAATACCTCGTATTCTTGGGGAAAAACCGTATCTATTGATTTCAAAACAGTGCTTGTTTTGGATTTATTCTATGGCAGAGGTTCCACTTCTACCTTTCATCATCATCTAGCGATTGATTAAAATAACAACCCCGTCTACAAATCATTATTCAAAACAAGTTAATCATTTCCTCATTATATTATCGGTTGTCACGAGTCAGTTTTTGGAAAAATTCTCAGTCCAAACATGTACTGACCTCAAAAAAGAAATAATATATTGAAAAATATGATTCCATGTGCTACATCTTATCAGAGAACACATAACATACATTGAATGTGCGGTTTAGCCATTATTACACTTGAACTTCCAGCTGAGAGTTCAAGGTTCAGTTCAGAAAATAAAACAAACTTTGCACAGTAACACCTCATATGGCCATAAAATTTTCTTTGAGATCGAGGACAAGGCATATCCTATTTATAAAATTGTTAGAGATAAAAACATAATGATTATATAAGTACTGAATAACTAACTGGGGTACCCGGCTTCGCTCAAGGAGATTTTATGAAATTGTGTATTGGTTGGAATAAAAATAAACTTCAAATTATAAGAATTGGACAGATCTTTAAATATATACCCCTATCCATGGATAGCCCCATCCAATTAAAAAGGCTTCGAATGATCCACAATATTCCAACACAGTAAAACTTTTTTTACAGTGTTCTGAAATGTTTCACAATGATCTGGTATGTTCCAGAATGTATCCGAACGATCTAGACTACTCTTGTTGATCTTTTATTCTCTCGTGTACTCATATCTTCAAAAGAATACCCTGCAGATGAAAACGATTACCTTCTTAATGGATAGAGAATGAAGGACTACTACACCATATAGCTCCCTTGATCGTTCCACAATGATCTAGTGTGTTTAGAAGTGTTCTAAGAGGTTCAGGTCATTTTTAAATATTCCATAATATTCTAAAATGTTGAGATAATCTAGAATGTTGGGAACTTCTTCTGAATACGCTTACATGTTCTGAATATATTTGGTCATATCGGGACCCACTTCTGAGTTTTAGGGGTACGCACATTATGCATACAAGCATACACTTTCATGATATTGTAGCTGATGTCTTCGACTTTGCTCAGCAAGACTATTTACGTGCATTCTACAACAATTCAGAATGTTCCAGGATGCTCTGGAATGTTATTGAATGCTCATTTGGGAATTCGTCTGGTAGGAGTAACATTTTCAAAATGTTATACAAGAGGTTCGGAATCGATGACTGACTCTGACGATATAAAAATGGCCCAAAAATCAGTTTTTTTGTCTGAAACACAATGTATTTTGGAATAGTGGTTTTTATTGAAAATAGGATTTCAGATGAATAAATAATGAATTGAAAATTCTTATTCTAAATGTTTCATAAAAGAGCGAAAATTTAAAAGTATTGCTTTGTTTTTTCACACAAAATATAAAAATTATTTCAAAATGAATTCGCAAACATTCCCGTCATCTTCCAGATATATATTAACTCTCTTTATGGAATTGGCGCGGCGGTAGTGCGCCCGACTCACGATCAGAAGGTCGTGGGTTCGATTCCGGCCCCGATCAGATATTCGAGAGAATTTATCTCGTTGAAGCTGGGATGATTCTGCATCGGTGTTAGGAATAACACGTTAAAAGGTAAGACCTCATTAACTCGCACAAGTTTCTTAGTTTCTGAGAGTTGTCGTTCGTATGGGGGCGATAGCTGATTAACGGAAAAACGGATTTTGAACAGAAACGAATTTTAAACAGATTTTTCATCTTAACTCTCTTCTTGTTATTTAAAGCATTACTGATTTTTTTGCATCTAGAGTATTGGATGAAATTTTCTATTCATAAAAAAATAAATGGGTAAAAAAGGTTTTGGATTTCTACTTCTTCATCTTTATTAAAAACATTTTTTTCCCGAAACATATACCCCTTTCAATTTGACAAAATAAGTATTTCGAAATAAAATCTAGAAACATTCATTTCTCCCAACTACCTACACCATAGGTTCTGGTGTACATCTGCCAGAAAACAACTACTTCCTCGACTAATACCAAGCTGGATATTGGGTTATATCCGACAGACATTTATGCAAGATATCTCCCAAAGGTTAGTCTTGCAGATGTTTCTCGTTCATCTAGCAGCAGGATCATGCTGAAATTATTCGAGTAGATCACCTACAGACCTGCTCTGATGAGAGGTAATATCTCGAATATACTGCAAACGTTAAAAGTCCCCTTTCAATTAGCTTTTGAACGGGACATAATAAGGACGGTCAAAATTCACATGACAAAGTATCACTTTCAGTATCTTAGCAAATAGCTATGCCTCTGATTATTAGATGCGCAGTAGATCAGCTGGCGGAATGGGGCGAGAGCTCATTAATATCAAGGAACTCGTGTAGTAGAAATTATTCTGTGTGGTGGACTGTGAGTTATTTGTTGTCTTTGAATATGCCTTCGATCTTTGAACTGATGAAATAAGATTGTCAACACTTGCCGAATTCATCTAAGCCAAAATTCTTTTCCCAATTGAACTTCCTGATAAAAGTTGGTAGTGGACAGTTACCATATCTCTTTGTCGTTCACACATCTCAAAAGCATAGTTAGATATGCCATTCTTTTGCCAACTATACTTTTTAGTCCAATGGCCGTTTGATGAGTTATTGCTGCTGGTTATTTTAACTTTACTTTTCCTCTACAGATTATGGTATCTTTTCTTTATATAAGATATGTTCATAAAACATCTTCATTATGATTAGAATGCCAAATTTCTAAAAACAATTACTTTTTCAAAAGAATATAGAGGTGTTCTACAGATAATTATTAGATAGTCAAAAAGATATTGAATGACATTTTCTTGAATTTTTGAGTTCAAATTTATAAAAATCCTTCGTTCAAATTTGCTCCAGAGTAAATCTCAGCCGTCTGCAGTTTTGTTAGTAGAAGGGCTTCTGTAGCACCTGATAGTTCAAAATCATTTTCATCGAGCTTTGAAATGAAGGTTCACCAAAAGTCAATTTTTTCACCCCGTCAAATAAATAATGAATATTTGATTATCAATATAGAGTTATTTACATTGAAAATTCTGATATCGACAATTCTTCCACCCATAACAGCAGCATATTTTTGTAAATATTATTGTCTGGAGAGAATTATGTTTTTCAGGAGTTGGTCGATACCGAAATATTCTAAAAATATATTGGAGTGTTCAGATATAGTGTGATGACTGATTTTTGTGTATTATTTGTGATTGAGATTCCTAAAATATTTTTCAAGCTATCAGTCATGATTAACGAGAATCATGCATCATATTCCATAAATATTGTTAAGAATTTGTTGGCTATTTTTTCTAGTGATCATTTCATTCATACCTGTTTGTCTGACTATCTGAGTATTTTTCAAGTATTCAGTTAAATATTTAACATACAATGACAGAAGTGAAACAATACAGTTTCACCAGGTACTTCCAATGCAGTCCGTTTTGTGATGGAATTGGCCGATACTTAATAAAAATCCATAGAGTATTCACGTAAAACTTCATTGTGAGATTTTCACTAGACAGTTTATAAAACTCTCACACGTGTTTCGCTATACAATAGATTTCTCGAGTGTTTTCATACTGAAAATGTTCGATGAAATTAAATATGATTATATATACGAACAACTTTCAGTTTGCGTATCGCAGTGAAGTAGATCACTTTGGCCATTGCCGCATCGCCTTTATGAGGTCTGCCGCAATTGCAGACGTTAGGCCCAAAAATCTGCATATCACGGCTGAAAGCTCTAAAAACAGCAAAAAAACCGTTTCCTCTCAACATTTCTCACTTGTTTGAGAAAAACTGTCGTGTCACAGTCAAATTTTTTTTCGATAGCTGAATCTTTATGAAATTACAAAATTGAATATATGAAGAGAACAAAAGTAGACATGTCAGCATATCCACACCTTTTTGTGCCGTAAACCTGACAAGTTCGAATCGAGTTTTCTACTTCAATATTTACCAAATCTTAATACTAAGTTTCTTACTGCCTAATATAGTTCTATAAGAAACTTTTCAGGAACTCCTTCCTTAAACATTTTACAAATGAATAATTTTCCCATAGGCAGCACTCCTAGAGAGATTTGAAGTTTTTCCCGCAGTGCAGAAAAATATTCGAAATGTTAATCTACTTGATAATGGAAACAGTATAAAACAGTGTAAAAATTCAAGTACCTAGGATTTTGGGTAAATGAATGGAACTTAAAGAAGAGCTAAGAAAAAAAACGTTCAACTTTAGAAAAGAAGAAAATATTCAAAGACAGAAAAGTAAATTTTCGGAAAAGAAAGTTTTTGGCTTTCTTCTACTTCATTTTGTATAATTCAGTGTTCATATAAAAGGAATATTTTCTTTCATGTTATTTAATGTTTATATGAAAGTATCTGTTTCAGAAGGACTTTTTCTTCCATTTTGTGTTCGAAAGTCACTTCTTTGCATGATCTACACATCTAAAGTTAGTTCTTTCAAAAATGATTGCTTCCTTTCTTCTTTTGGAAAATTCCCACATTTTTTGTATCAAGATGGAGTAGTAGAAAGCCAAAAACTTTCTTTCCCAGAAATGATTTACTCCTAAAAATATAACCCCTTCAATTCAGAAGAGTAAATGTTTTAGAAAAAGGGATCATAAAAAGAAAAATTGACCGCTAAGGAAATAAGATTTATAATAGGAGAGGATAAAATGAAGAAATATAACATACATTCCGGAATTAGAAAAAATCTATAAATTATAGCATTGAACATGTAAATAAAATAAAATGTGAGAAAATTGACAAATTTTCTAAAAAAACACAGTTAGTGAAAAGTTCCATGTTGAAGAGAGGAAAACAAAATGGAAAGAAATTTAAGAATATATGGAAAATTACAATGACGAAAAACTCAACCTCTATATCGTCATATGCTCATTAAAGTTAGTCCAATTTTTACGACCAAGGAATTATTAGTAATTATCATTATATGACCACTTCCAATCGACTGATTTCTCAGATATCAAGTTGAAAGCCTAAAGAATTCAGTTACAAATTACACATACATATAACCGATCTTTCAAAATATGTTTTCAATAAGATATATTTTGATTAGAGAAATTTTTTTACTGAAATATTTTCTCAGTTTTCATTATTGAAATCTGTACAACTGATATCATTGAATATTATTTTAATCCTATTTCTGATTGACCAAACGTATGAATTCGTGGGAGTTCTTGATATGAATACTGATAACCTTCTGATATCTTATATCAGATGATCCAGTATCTAGTGGCACAAAATTCTATTAAAACCTCAATAATTGGAAAGTTGTTTGACCGAGCTCATGTTGCGCAATAAAAATTTAACTGAAATGATATAACTATTTCCCAACCACAGTTTTGCGAATCATGAAACATACATGATGATTTTTTGTTGATCATTAGGTAAAAAACAGAAATAATCCTATTCAATCAAATAACTTTTCAATAAAATGAAGGACAAAATGATTTTTGGTGATTATCCATTTTTAATATCAAGAAAGAAAGGTTTTGGCTTCCTACTTCTCCATCTTCATACGGTTAACAAGACCGCAATCTATGCTTACTATAAAATAGTTTCTTCAGGCATGCCTCATACAAAACTAAACTGCACTGAATGCTTCTTGAATGTATCAGAAATGGAATTGAAATTATTCAAAGTAATTACCTAATCACGCACTAAAAATGAAAATGTAGTTAATACCACCTAGGTTCTCGTTCGATCTTATATCAATCCTTCCAACTAATTACCAACGTCATTGTTAGAAAACAAATATAACAGGAGAAAATTATTCGGTTGTATTTGGTCATAAAGTAGTTATCCGAATTTTTAACCTATTGGTAGCCAAATTCTCTGAAAGATTAGTTTTCTCTCTCAAACATCATAGTCATGATTAATTTCAAGCAAATGTTCAATTGGTTTTTACATATAAGAAACTATTTACAATATCAATAATAATAATTCATTCATCATAATTGATGCATACATTGATTGAAAATACAACTTTATGGAAAAGATATAGCAATAAATAAACGTAGACAACCAGCAAGGTAATGCATCCGCGTGTGAAGTAAATCTTAGTTCTATAAATCACATATTTTCTTTCTCGGGTGAGGTGATGTGAAGATGAAATTAATTTGTTGAAATGTGCGCCCTATAATAAAAAATATATGATATAAATAGTACGTAGTAGTGCCAGCACAATGTGTAAACACTCAGACACTTGTACATTTCAACATAACTGACATTGAGAAATATATAAAATTTAATTAAAATTTGAAATTTGAATATTTACTTGGTATACTGAAAAATTATAACAATATAGTCATTTCAGACTATCACATGTCCTAGTGGGGGATAAAATGTGATAGTTCTAATTTCTCTTGACACAATTTAAGGCAAGTATTTTCATAGTGGATACAGGTTTCGAAAATGGAAAAGGGTTATTTTCTGAAATGTTAACCACTTAAGAAAGCTAAGTACCTAGCAATATTTAATTTTTTTCAATTGATTTTTTTTCAATTTGTAGGGCATATTCATGAATACGATAAGTTACTGATTAATTGGACTTTCCAGTAGTTTATATTACGTAGTTACTTTTCGCGGTGAACTTTTCAGTTTGCCCTTCACTACACTTCAGCAGATTCTCTACTGATTTAGCTTTTATTTTTTCAGATTGTGGAATGTAATAAACCCAAAAAGACAATATAAAATATTGAGTCCTCCATAAAAAAATGTCGTTTAAAGAATTGCATAGTATTGTGTAGTGTATAATATAAAATTTTCAATTTGCCATGAATAACATCTAAAATATTTTTCAATTTATATACCATAAATCGTTACTTTTTCATGACATGATGATTCCATCTTAGGTGAGGATCTACATATATATTCCTGAATATTTTATTCTATCCACTGACTGTTATGTTGAATAACTTTTACCATCACACGGTATATGGAGTTCACGATATGTTGGTAGATTTACAGAATATGATGTAAATGGTGAAAAAATGTCTTATTATAATTAATTGTTGGTGATATACTGCTGAAAAAATTTGGTATATTCAGAAAATCGATCTCGATGTGTTTGGTGAAAGATGACCGTAACACACAACTTCTCCTACAAGGTTAAGTTAGGTTAGGTCAAAAGTGAGTGAGTGAATCTATTCGATTCTCCACCACAACCCGCATGGGTTTACTGTAGCTCACACCTATTCACACTCTACCAAATAAACCCAGCTTCTTAACGAAGCTGATAAGTTTATATGGTGAGTGATCTTTCAAATCAGATGGTGAGAGTGAGGCTCTGCCAAACTCTGAAAACCTGATTCGGTCCGCAGTGGGGCAGGAACAAAGTATGTGCTCTGCTGTTTCATAATTTTCCAAAAATTGGCGACACACTCTGTCTTTCGACAGTCCGAGTCTCTGCATATGATGATTCAGACAACAGTGACCTGTGAGAAGGCCTGTTAGACCTCGTAGTTCATTCCTACTGCAGTCCAACAACTGTTTGATTTCAAGCTTGGAAGGGTGAATAAACGCCTTGGAGTGAGCCAGTCCTAGAAGATTTTGCCATAAGTCCACAAATATTCTTGCCAACTTGCCATAAATCATGTATAAATCATGTGCTAATTCTTGTTCAAAAAGATCATTCACATAAAGGTTGAAAAGAATTGGCCTTACGACCGTGCCTTGTAGCACATCATAGTTGATTAGTTGGTAATCACTGACGGTTCAATCGATGTGAACACACTGTTTTCTATTGCTAAGACAACTTTGTGAAAAATTATGAGCAACATCTCGAATTTCAACGAGTACTGCCAATAGTTTAGCATGATCAATAGTGTCGATTTATACTCCTTTCAATTCTTTGACAAGTCGAAAAATTTCTCCTCTAAATGTAATGCATCATAGTCATGATATCATGATACAGTTCACAAATTTTGAATTGTGCTTCTTATATTAAACGATTTCATTGTCCTTTCATTCTTTTGAAGAAACTGCTCCCTGCTTAAACGTGCTTATCCCAACTTCTGTTAACAACTACTCTTCAATAGTCACATCTGATGACTTAATCGGTAGAAGTTCTTTCAAAAGTGAATTCGACAAAGAAGAATGAATTATTTTAAAAAGGATGTGAGTCCAAAATAAAAGTAATATTGAATTCACCAAAGGGTGGTCGTCTAGAACAGCTACCACTAAATATGACGGTTGTAAAATATTTACTTCAAATTGAGAGGAAACATTGAATAAATTGAGAATTTTATTTTATTAAATTTCATTTCAATGCAGTTAGTTGGTCTAATGAAAAAATCACCAATTTTTTGTTCAAACTGGAATTACCTTCTTCAGTCTCATTCATTTCACGCCTTGGATAATAATCAAATCCAAAATCGAATTGATTTCATTCTCTAGAGGCTTAATATGGCAGTGAAGTTTTATCTTAATAACAGGCCTGTATTCTCTATTCCTTTGTTTTATCTGCTTACGTGTGTTTTGGTATACGTAAATTTTATTGCATTATTGATATTAAAACTAACCCTATTCAAATTAATTCAAGTCTATGCATGGGGATATCGTGAACGGTAAAAGATAGAGGGTATGTTGAATTGTGGCAAAGTTGCTATTTTTTTGGTACATTTGAATGATACCTAAAATCTTTTGGTTCCGGAAATTATACGAGGAAAACCTAAAATTACTAAAATACCTACATTCAACTGTATCTACTTCATTTGCAGAAATATTGAAGATCTGTTTTTCTGTCAATGGACAGGGTGTCATATGTATTTTTGTAGAAATTCGGCAATGCTCATATTCTATCTTGAAATTAAGTTTTTTTTGAAATTTCCGAGCTTTGGTAATTTGAAGACCACGAAATGATTTTTCATCACAATCCTGGTAAACATTCGAATGGGAGTAATTCTCACTTTTTTTACACAACAGCGTATTCTCAAAAATTTTACCAACGTAAACCTGTGGCGATTATAAACCACTTATACTTCCAGAGAGGATTTTCCACGTCGAATAACTTCTAGAAGTTTGTGAATAACGTGAATTTTCCTGTCCAGCTACCATTTCGGCCCTCGTAAGAATACAGTAGTAGATTTAAATTTTCAGGAAAATGAGCTGGTACTGACATCAAACTGTAAATAACTTTATCGTTTCTAATTTGAACCTCACATAAAGTTCATAAAATAAGTTGCATAATATTCCAGAATGAAATAATAGAAGTTCTGGCGAGTTCTTAGTTTCGAAAATAATGTAGAAATTGACCTGGGAATGTGATTTTCCGATAACTTTCATTTTGGTGAATTTTCCGATAAATTATCATTGAATAGTGCATAAGTTAATTCGGAAGAGAAAATTCAGATAGTGTCTTCGTGAATTCTCGATTTTTCAGAAAGATGAATACCCAAAACGTATATTCCTTCCATATACCAATTAAATAACACCAAAGAATTGGTTCACATTTTTGAAAAATTGAATATGACAGTGATGGTTTTCAAAATTACTCGTACACTTAAACAAGTGTTGGACAACCCGAAAAACAAGACGATAAAAAAAGAAAGTCTGAAGAAATGAGCTGTGAGGATGCGATAAAAATTTGTTCGTCAAACTATAATAGCTTGATACAAGAAACATAACTCACACATTCGGTTTCATAGACCGCAACAGTCCAGTCTAGCTCAAAATAGAGAACGCGCACACAATTAGTGAGGAATGCTTGAAATTGTTTAGACCAATATGTGACAAAGAGTTTTAAATGCCTTCGAAGGTTTAGAAATCAAAAAATGTGGACTGAGATCAATGAACGGTGATGAAAATCTCATTCCTATGAGCCCAACAGAGTAGGTATCAGTCAGGTATTGAATAATAATACTAACAATAACAAAATATAAAAATAAATTCAATGACCCTCTAATGAGGGCCATTGAATTATTACCTTGCAGAGCAAGATATGAGACATATCCTCATGATAGTAACTTGTTTATCGAAACACTCACCAGTAAGAGATTCGAGCCGATTCTAAGCCTCCCCCACAACTATGACGTCATTAATGACAAGTGATGTCATCAGGGTGACCTTGAACGATATGTCTGGTGCATATTGATTTATGACCTTGACCGATATGTCTGGTGCACAGCTGAAGATGATGTGGTGCTGCAGGTTTTTCCGGATTTTCCTGCAACTGGAAAAGCAAATGCGCTATTGGAATCAATCAAGTCGCCCCGGAGCGCCAAATATTTTTTTCATGATTCATAAGCTGAAAATGTATTCATAGAAATATTTTTTTATCTGAGACATTTGGAGGAGGGGTGACGTTATGACAATTGTTTGACCTTAGGCGGAGTGCATACACGGCAGATTATCCTTCATTTGTACTAAGTACAAACTTTCTTGTACAGAGTACATATGATATTGAAATTTGCATACACAGTAAAGATATTCTTCATGAATATTAAAAATAGTTTGCATACACGGTGAAGAATGGGTTTAGCATAATCATTCATGTGAACTCTGCCCAAACTAGTTTGCAAAGACTACACACACGCACATACACACACACAAATACACCAACCACCCAAGATTCACTAACTAACACGAGCACTCATTACACCTCACATCTGCACTCCACGAAGTTCCAACCACGAATGAATGCCTACACTGCTTTCTGTAAACTCATCGATTTGGAATGGTGAGGTTGTTCCCTCCACCACTAGGACTATTGTGAAATCTAGTTTGCATGGAGTACACATACACGCACATACACACACACCAGCCACACACTTTGTCGTATTGTTTTGTATGTTACGAAATCAGTTGTCATTATTTTAATTCATGGTTAGGTTAACGGAAATGCATAAAATAACAGTTTTACAAATGATTGCTAACGGAGATAAAACCCAAACACAACAGGAGTTCCCCTATTTAATGAGAAATTTCCTGATTGACCGCCCATATAAGCAAAATAGAAAAGCAGTATCGCGAGTTTGGTCATGTGGGGCAGATAAAAAAAGCAGCTGCCAATGCAATGAGTGGCGAACTCAAATTAGATGTGATGCTTGAGTTTGAGGAAAACCCACATACATCGAGTAGACAGGTATCCACTACATTCAATGTTAGCCATACATCGATAATTCACATATTAAAATTAAATAAAATGCATCCCTATAAAATGATATTTACTCAGAAGCTCACGGAAAACAATTTTGATAGAAAAACTTATTTTTGTGAGCAAATGACGGACATGTTGGATAACAATATCATCCATTTAGAAGAAGTTATGTTTTCTGATAAGTGTACTTTCTCTCTTAACGGTCATGCTAATCGGAAAAATTACCGCTACTGGTCAACGGAAAATGCTCACTAGATGAGAGAATAACACACGTAATACCCTCAAAAAATCATTTTTTGGGAAGGAGTTGTAGGAATCCATATCATTGGTCCCTTTTCAATTGAGGGCAACTTGAATAACGATAATTATTTGGTACTACTTCAAGTTCCAGTGAATACGATATGGTTTCGGCAGGATGGAGCACCACCACATTACCTAGTTAATGTCCGGCAATACCCAATAGGTAGATGGGGAGGCGAGGATCGATTGAATGGACAGCCCAATAACCTGATCTTTCATCATTATATTTCTTTTTATGGGTATATGTAGAGAGCAATGTGTACAAAATTCAACCTTCAGATTTGAATGACTTGAAAGAACGGATAACGTTGGCAATTATGTTGGTCACGCCTGATATGTTAAATAATGTTAGAAGATAGTTTATTCAAAATTAGGATGTTGACAAGACGTTTGCGGTGAACATTTCGAACATCTACTTCGTTAACATCTATAGTTGTTTTCCGTATCATACATTTCATTACATTTTGCATTACATTTCAGTTTTTGAGTGTATTTTATCGAATTTCGGTAACCACATGATTTTCAACTCATTATTACAATAATACAGTTCATTGCATGATTTTCACTATAAAGGGTTTTACAAGCTATACAATAGCTTCATCAAGCGTTAATAGCGGAACATCAAGTGTTTCGCCATACGACAGCTTCGCGAAGCATTAAAATTTCAACCCTTGATGAAGCTATTGCATAGCGAAACACGTGTCGCGGTTTTCGTAAAACCCTTTTAAGTGAAAATCATACAATAAACGGTATTATTGTGATAATGAGTTTAAATATGGATTTTCATCAAGTATCGGCCAGTTCTATTCAATCACATGGTTTTAATTTATTTTATTTCGATTGTTGCAATAAACTTAGAGAATGAAGAGATCTCCCAAACGATATATCACAAACCTATACTTTCTATTCAAAAAATTGGGAGGTGTACCTGTCATTCGAAGGGGGTTGACGGTAGGGATGGCATTTTTACATTGAAGAATGTCAAATCATAATTTAGATTTGACATGTTCCGGGATTCTTCTTAAATATGTACAGCAATCGAAATAATGAATTTATTCCATTTAGATTTTACACACTATAAGGAATGATTATTTTCATATGGAATCATTGAAAGAAGTCATCTGCGGCAGTGAGAAATTGTTTGTGAGTGACATCTAGTGATTTTGTGGGAGCATATTGAAAGATGCATTCCTGTGATGGTGTAAATATTTCATTCGTAGTGATAACCTTCGTCATCATCAGAACCAGAGTTGCCAAAGAGGTCCATCAGTGAAACGAGTGAGATTAGATGACGCTGCAACACCTATGTACACATGTAATTGTTGTAATGTGATGATTCCATTGACTCAAGTGAATTGTCACAATAGAAGTATAATGCACGTGTACCATTAAGTGACGTTCAAATTATAAAGAGTGCCTTCAAGAGTCGGTTTTTACATACAGGGTGCAGAGTTCCATTGTTTCCACCGATTATATTTTATTCTTCAATGAAATCAGGCAGAAAGTTATTGAGTTATTGGAATCAGCTTTTACGGTACAGGTGCCGAAGCATATTATGTGGAGACTGTAAATAGTGAACCGGACAAAGCTAAAGGCATGAAACGATCTGTCATAAAGAATGAATTGACATGTGAAGACTATGGAAAATTATCGAAAAGGAAAGCATGATATCCAGGAAGATGAACTTATTTAGAAGCGTGTTGCATGATATTCATACTGAATTGAAAGAAAAGTCGCATTATCATACCAGGACGCCAAACAATTCATCATTCCGAATACTACTCAAACTCTGCCATGGGGTCATAGCGATATAGGGTTTTATTAAATTGATCCGAATGATAACATTCGTTGGGTATCTGAAATCGTTCATTCTTTTTCTCGAGAGAGCCCTCTAGATCTCCTTCATTCTTTTTCTCAGGAGAGCCCCTAGATCAATCAATTAATTTTTTAACTGTTGAGATGAATGACTGAATTATCATTCGAGGTGTTGTTTTTTCCTACAAACCGGAACATTCATTATTTGTGATTATTGTGTTGTGATTCTTTGCATTGAAGGATGAATATTTCAATCAAATATTGAATGAATAACTTGGGAAGCTTAATACACTTGTTTAAATTAATGAAACGGAGAGGAGTTTTGTATGTGAAGTGTATAATATATTAATTTTTATTGCATAGCGCTTTCGACTTGCGATATCTTCAGTGCTCACCCGTAAGCAAGTAATCTTATTGGAAAAGAGTTTGATTGAAAATTTTCTGAAAGTTGAAATTTTAGGTGAAAAATTTTTTGAGAAAAGTTATTTTTATAACAAATGAGTACTTACTCGTCAGGTAGCAGGAAGTATCGAGAACAGAAAAACATTGTACAATTTATAAAATTTGATTAATGTAAAACATTAAAATCCAACGGAACATAAGTTGGAAAAGTGACCATGTGGCTCAGTCAAAATCTGATGAGAAAGAAAGGACATCTTGAACGGAATGTGTCAAGTGTCAAATTGAAATTAAAAATAGTACCAACTTGGAAAGGTGATACATTAGGGATTTTTGGAATTTTATTAAAAGTTACTAATATTAAGGACAAATTGTTGAGATTGAGTAATATACTTATTCTATTAGTGGTTAATCAAAATCCTTCAATGAAGGGGAAGAAAATCTCTGTCTAAGTTCACTTGAGTATTTAAACAAAGTTCATTATTTGAGAGTTCTTTAGAAATCTCAAGTTCTTCAAACAAGTCAAGTCTGAGGAAGTTTTTTCTGTCAATATTATGTAAAATTTTGGAATTTTTGTTGGGGCTGAAGTTGTGTTTGTTAAATTCAATGTGATGGCCAAATGCTGATTTATCCGGTCTTTTTAGATGTTCATTGATACGAGTGATGAGAGGTCTGCAAGTTCTGCCAATGTAAGATGCCGAACAATCAGAGCAGTCCAGCTTATCTTACTCCACTTTTCTGTAATTTATTAATTTTATCTTTTGAGTTGACTAGAAAGTCACTTAATTTATTGGTAGATTTAAAGGAGATGATGGTGCCAGGAATAGTATTATTTATAAATCTGGAGATAGAGGTACACATATGTTGATCAAAAAAGAGTAATGTAAAATATTTTAATGAAGGTAAACTTGTCAAAGTGTTAGAGTTGAAAGCAAGTCTTCTATCAGACCTAAGTTTAAACTTACTGATTAATTTATTAATGATGGAGGGTTGATAACCATTACTGTAAGCAATCTGTTTCAAAATATTAAGTTCTCAATTGAAATTTATTGGAGATAAAGGAGTGTTTAATAGTCTGTTGACATAACAGTTGAAATGGCTTCCTTTAACTGTTATGTCCACAGGATTGAAAATAAAATATGGAGGAAATCGTAGAAATGAATGGCCTATATTCTTAGTATTATAATATTATGACAAACGTACTGTTCATTTCAAACGCTACGAAAATTTGTAAAAATTGCATTTTCGTAGTGTATTTCAAAATAGATATCATTGCCTTGTCAGTTTTACTAAATCATTTCATTGTAAAAAAGGTCACGTCGAAATATATATTCAGGCGGACTATAGATACGCAAAAAATGAGTTAAAAATCAAATAGAAAACATATAGCATTCTACAGAATATACATGAAGAGCCATTAGATAGATTTGTAAAACTTGATCAAGTATCGTGGCTCTGTTTACTATATACAGTGAGTTTCAAAAAGTTTGCACGATATGGGAAACTTTTTTATTATTCATTAGTCAGAAAATTTTATTCGTTATAAAAATTGGTGCACTGTGAGGAAATTGGATTTGAGTTGTCAAGATTCTAAATTTTCGAACGGTGTACAGAGGAAAACAAAAAATAGAAATTTTGATAAGGAATAAACTACCCTTATTTTCGACATTATTAGGAAAGTTCATTTAGAAAAGTTTTTGAAATTTGAAAACAATATTCAGATTTGAAATCACACCCATCTAAGTAACAAAATGAAAAAAAACATTTTCATGGTTCTAGTCTTATAGAGACTACTAGTATCTCATATACACCTTAGGCGCCTCCCTCATATGACTATATAAATATTTCAATGCGGAATTTATTCCAATTCATTATTCGAAGTAGTATATCGATGTTTGTTAAAAATCATACTGATAGTTATTATGGAGATACATACAGAGTGAAATATGAATTTTGTACCGAAAAACTAGTAAAACTTTAAACCATTTTCAAAAAACATCGATATACTACTTCGAATAATGATTTGGATTCAATTTCGCATTGAAATATCATTATAGTAATATGAGGGAGGCGTCAAGGTGTATATGGGATACCAGTACTCTTCATTAGGCTCGAACCATAAAAATTGTTTTTTTTTTGTTAAGTAGGCGAGTGTAATTTCAAGTCCGAATATTGTTTTCAAATTCAAACAACTTTTGTAAATAAACTTTTTCAATAATGTCGAAAGTTTCTATTTTTCGTTCTCCCCTGTAAACCGTTCGGAAATTAGGAATTTTGACAACTCAAATCCAAGTTTTCCGGAATGCACCAATTTTTATCAGGAATAAAATTTTTTGACAAATGGATTATAAAAAAGTTTCGCATATTGTGCACCAAAAAAAGCATACATAGAAATTGATATTCCTCTTCTTTCTTTGACACTCGTCAAAGTACAGGAAATCATGTGAAGTTGCCAATACTGACATCTTACCCCGTCGAAGATTTTTTTTTGTTATAATGATTTAAAATATATAACCATTGACCGAATCATAACGAAGAACATAATATGAGTATTAAACATTTCAAAAAACTTACGAAGTAGTAGACATGGTGTGTAGCCTTTAATGGCCAGCATCTTACAAGAATCATTTGCTGTTTTCGGGTTTCTTAGCAGAGATCTGCAGGTTTTCAGGCTGAAGTTTCATCTTCAACTGCAGCAGATATTATCAAAGGCGTTGTAGTTCCGGAACGAACCGTCAACTGAGTAACTTTTCTGCGCGTTATAAGCGGTGTAAAGGACCGTATTGAAATAATCCTTAAAAAATATAAATAAGAGCCATGTTCAAGCCCTCTTACAATCAGAAAATAGTCTCAGGTCAACCAAAGATCCCAGGGATCAATTGAGTACACTAGGGGTATTCTGAATATATTGTAGTTTTGGCTGTTTTTATTGGGTTGTTTCAAAAGTTTTGTCCTTATTAATATCATGTGCTTTTGTAGCTCCATATCTCAATAAAAATCGATTTATTCTACTGTATCGTGGTATGTACTGATAAATAGGGAATTTTGTACTCTATACATTGCTACTGTTAATTTTTTCCAAATTTTAATTTTTTGCGTCTTTTCAGCTCATAACTATATGATTTCGTTAAGCAATTTTTGGTCAATTTTCCTCTACGAATTCGAATTGGATCAAAGCGCTACCGAAACAGCTCGAAAAATTACGCAGATATTTGGCAATAATATTGTTAATGAATGCATTCGACGTTGGTTTGCGAACTTTCGTTCCGGAGATTTCAACCTCGATGATGAGCTCCGCAATAGTCGACCTACAGTAATCCAGGACAAGGACTCGAATACCCTGATGGAGACTGATCAATGTCAAACGGTGCATGGGATGGCGGAAAAACTAGGCGCCAGCTTCCACGCGGTTTTTTATGGTTCAAAATGTACTGGAAAGGTTAAAAAGCTCGAAAAGTGAGTGCTACATAATTTGAACGAGCGACAGAAATTTTCACGTTAAGACATCTGTTCTTCTTCGCTTTTGCGCAATCTTAACGACCCTTTTATGGATCGGATCGTCACGTGTGATGAAAAGGGAATCCTCTACGACAACAGGAGACATTCAGGAGAGTGGTTGTATACCCAGGCACTTTCCAAAGGTGAAAACCCAGACCATGGTTACTGTATGGTGGTCAGCTGAAGTAATTAATCGACTTGTGTTAATTTGGTACGAGTGCACTTATTCATTTGGGGCTTATTTCGATTAAATTGAAGAAGTATTCACCGAGATATTACAGTTTGACTCATAAAAATAGATAAAACTTCTGAAAAAACCTAATACATAGGAACCACAAACAGAAGCATTAAAACGCAATTGACGGAGCATAAAAGAATTTGTCGAGAAGGTAAAGAGTCAAATCGGCAATGTCCATGACATTATTTTCGACTTATGGCAAGTTCTAGATTGAACAAAAGGATATTATTCACGGCAACGTAGATCACTTCATCTACTTTGTCGCATCTCCCTTGGTGAGGTTTGCCGCAGTTGCAGACGACAGGTGAGGTCTAACAATCAACAGATCACGGCTAGAAAACTCATAAACAGCACGTGATCTGTTTCATATTGACTCATCTTGAATTTTCAAATATTTGTTCTGGATTTTATTCGCGGTAATCAATCATTTGGCATTTTAACATGTATTGTTTTGTTATTTTGTATACGTGTTTATCGATACAATTAACTTTGTTTCCAATCATCTCTCAAACCACTTCTTTATCTCGTTTCATTTGATACATGATGTGTCGATGAGTATATTTTTTTGAAAAATAAGGTATATTCATTATTATTATGGAATATGAAAGAGTGACGTCTTACCCTTCGATACCATCAGGTGTTCTGCAACTTCTAGGATCTTCATTCTTATCCCCCTTGTCAACTTTATCGTTAGAATTTACATCTTCATTGGTGTTATAATCGTCACTGGTAATGTGGCCAACGGGTTGCTTGTTGTGCAAAAAAGGTTGGTCGTCAACAACCCCAGGTAGTGCCTCCCTCACAAAAGGTGCAATCGTATCTGTGACATTTCTTCCTAAGACATTCTTGCTGATCGTATAAAGAGCACTAGGAACCTCTGGAGATAGATTATTGATTGGCTCTCCACCTGCTCTCGTCATATTGACGAGGTATCTTCCTACTGTGTTCAAGGCACCCAAGGTTTCCGTTATTTTGTTTATCGTTTCTGGTTTGAAGTGCCTACCAGATTCTTTGTTGTCATCCAATTGATACTGCCGATCGACGTTTCTGGATTGTGGTTGAGGAATCCGTACCCATCGCGGTGAATTGTCCTGTACATCAAACCAGGGTTGATAGTACTCTGAGTACTCGTGTGATACGGGAAAGATTACACATAATATGGATAGTCCACCTAGAAAAAAAGTAGTCATGATTATAAAGGTTTTAGCTATCGTTTATTATACAGGATGAGCAATCTGAAACGCACTCCAAAACACAACTGCCAGATAAATAACGCAAAAAACCTAAATATACATCAGGTTTGTTTGTAGGCGGGACAAGTTTTGACCTGAAAATCATTCAATGATGAACTCATCAAAAAGAGCTTTCGAATTCTTAACCATTTATATTTTGCTCTTGAATATAGGTTCGCCCGTTTAGAAGATATGGAGTTTTGAAATACCAACAATACGGGTTATGAAAAGTACAAATGTTAAATCGATTTCAAATATTGATCCATCGTTTCGAACTGAATGTTGAAAAAATCCTTCGGAGCAATTTAGAGTTTTTGTGGTTCAGTGAGTATTATGTTATTGCTTGCCGTAAAACTCAGATTTGTGAATTGTGATGAAGTGTTTCAAAATCATTTCATATTCTTTCAAAATTACTTTATAAGATACTCAATTTGAGAAAGGGTGGAAATGATTGAACTTCATTCAAAATATAGTGAATATTAAAATTGGGTTATTGAAATGGTTAACGTACAGCATCCTAATAGACATGTTTCTGGGAAAATTGTTCATGCATTGGTGGAAAAACTTTGTAAAATTGCATTGTTTCTCATGAAAAGAAGTTGGGTGAAAACCGGTACTCAACAAATAATATATTGGTACAAATTGCAATGGATAAATATGTGAAAGCAACAGATGAAATATTATTGATGAACAGTAATTCAAGAAAAGTGGCCACTACGACGGGAGTGAGTCTTACAAGTGCCCGGTATATATTTTTTCTACTACTTGGTAGTCGTCTAACTTGTCAATTTCTTCCAATCTGCAGTCTCATGGACTTATCTTTTCACTTAAACCCAATCTAATGATCTTGTTTCCTGTACTGAACATGTCTGACTTTCGCCCCTCCAAATATTCCAGAATTTCTGTTATGGCCGATCTTATGTAACGCGACGAATTGACGAATTTATAAGGGATAGCCTCTGTTTCGCCCATTATCATAAGATGTAAAGGGAAAAGATTCACGAATGTCTCCAATGCAGCTATTGGAGTGGTTTTCATTGCCCGTTATTCCCAAAAATGCACCTCTTTGCACTCTGCTTAGTTTGTTAATAGCGGCCATTTGTTTCATGTTTGGCCACCAGATCATAGATACATGGTGAGTAGTAGAAAAGTACAAGTTTCATTCATACAAGATTCATTTAGTGCAAGAACTAAATGAAGATAATCTTGATCGTACTCAATGTGTGTCCTTTAGACGAGTTTATTTTTTTCTTTTTGAATAAACACAATTGTCTTTACTGGGTCAATAGTTATCCCAGTTATCCCAAATCTCTCAAAAACTGAACTTGTGGGTTGATATTTTTGGATATTTTTTCGCTGAGTCATTTTTCTGCATAGAAATTCAACAGCATCCACTTCAAAATACTTTCTAGTAATATCATATTCCAACAACACGGTATTCCATCATATTACTCATAATCACATCAAAGGATACAATTGACTGGCCTCCTCGGTCAACTGACTTCAGTCTTCTAATTTTTTTTGGCTGACACAAACGAAGTGTATCACACTCCATCCAATCTGGACGACATGCGAGTATGCCGCGAAGTGCCCAAAAGTGAACAACAACGGTTTGAAGATGAATTATCATTATACAGAAGTTGATCCATTGAGGGGACCCCTGAATAAAATTAAGCTTTTGAGCGGAGACCTGAGAAGCAAGCAATTCAACAAAGGGATAGAGGCAGCTCGTAATGTTTTATGCGAGGCACTGTATCACACGAGGCAAATAATTTATAGTTAATCGAAATTATGTTGAATAAATATAACAAAGATCCAGCAAGGTACAGGAAACATAATTGGTGAGATAGGTTTCATGAAAAAAATAGGGGGAAACTCAATAAGGCTGCAGTGTCTTCCGGATACTTGAAATAAATGGACAAATCATACCACTCCCAAGTAGCCGAAGACAATAGAAGATGACGGACAGCATTTACTTGAAATAAGGTAAGTTTTCAGGTAAAATCAATTCAATTATCACATTTTTCGGAAAACGTATTGCTGGCATTTTACAGCTTCATAAACGAGAGTGTCGATTTTCAAAAGCGCAACAGCAATTAATAGGGTGCTGAATGTTTTCGATATGTTAGATATGCTATAAATAATATATTTTGGAATAGTCATGTTACTATACAGTGTATCCGCAAAGTATGGAATAAATTCGATATTTCCAAAACCAAAGGTCGTTCAACAAAAACCTGAAACACGTTGATTTTTGATTTTAATATTCTACATTTTACAACAGAATTCCATTATACGTCATCGGTAATTTTTTTTAAATGTAACACCCTGTGTTTGGTATATAATCCGTAACGAGCTGATTCCGAAAAGGTATGATACTTGGGGTCTAACGTACAGAATTTGAAAGGTGTTCGCTTAGAAAATGAATTTTGTTTATATCTAATAAGTAGAGATTAATTAATTATTTTATATTAATTTATAATGATTGAGTTAACAATAGGAAAGTATTTCAGTAATAAATACATGACTTTATTCTAAATGTTCGAACTTTATTCTTTGCTGTAGTTGACAGTAAGCGTGCTAACAAGTATTTCGTATTAATTTCAAAAAACTAGACGGCTAGTTTTTTTTTGTTATTGTGAAATGTCATTATTCCAATCTACGTTCAGTAACTGTTAAATAGGACAGTAGTTGTTGTATTAATTCGTAAATTTTCTATAGTATTGCTTCGAATAAATTTGAAGTAGTAATGTATTCAAGTGTAAAGCAAAGAATTCAAACACTTATGATGATTGGCTATGGAGACAGATCGCGAACTCAGATGATAGTGTGTGTGTAACTTATTTTATGGAAAATATCCAGAAAGACGCATAACGCAGTCAGCAGTAAGTAAGATTGAGAAGAAATTTCATGAAACTGGTACAGTTGAAACTGCACGCAAATCAGGTCGTCCTTCTGTAAATGCCGATTCAAAACTGAATGTTCTACTTGCTTTTGAAGAAGATATGCACACTTCTGTTCCTAAGGTTAGTCGTGATTTCGATGTCAGTAAAACAACTGTACACAAAGTATTGAAATTGGAAAAATGGCATCCCTTCAATATCGAACTTCTACTGGAATTAGACAAGGATGATCCAGATAAAAGAATAGAATTTTGTGAAGCCATGATGGATAACTGTCACCGAGA
>WOGR01003870.1:0-14974 GCA_015342045.1 Leptinotarsa lineolata | reverse complement strand
AAACCCAATAACCATCACAAGTGAGCTGTATCTTTATTCATACTGTACTTGGCTAAAACTAAATCAAGTTTATTTTTATCTTATCGTACATATCTTACCCTCCGACTACATACTTACTTTTGTGAACTGTCGGTATCGATACCTCAAGGGGATTTCTTACTGGGCATAATGATATCGGTTACCTCTGGTTATTTGTTTGAATAACGTCAAATTGGGGAGCTAGAGCTCTATTTATTCTGTTGTTCTATTTTCATTCCGAAACATAACCAAAGTGTAGTTTTTCTCATCGGAAATTATACCACTCACTACAACCACTCATCACAGTGTTTGAATCTCCCTGAGAGGTTTTCTTCGAGTAGTCATCTACCTTGGATTCTCCATTGTATAATTTCGGTAATTGTGATGGAAGGTCTTGAAGGTGGGTAAAAAGAAATCACAAAACACATATTATTGGGTTTTCATGTGATATCTCTCAAAAATGTGATAGTTTTTGGGTCCATATGTAGAAAATAAGTTTTTTCCTGCCATCAGATCTAGGTATAGTGCTCAAAAAAATTTGGGAAGTTGAAAAAATGTACCAAGCTGAGTCGTAAGTTGCCAAAGGTGCTTGCACAGCTTTTATGAGTTTCTATGTAAATGTCCATGGAACCTGTCATAACCATAATCATAATTCACACAAAAAAATAGGAAAGGCAAATAGAACATAATTTTCGTGAAAGTGACCCATGTGTTCAATGGTAATAAATTACTGTATGGCTCTCGTAAAGTTGATTTTCATATCAGAAAGGATCATATGACATGCTGTATGAATTCTTGGATTCAAGGTCAATTATTATCGTACGGTGGGTCTTTCTCCTACAGCTTCATGAACTAATTTGTAAGATACGACCGTTTCTCACATGAAAACTCATTTCACGAGAGCGCCACAAAAATTATCTGCCTTCAAGAATATAAATTTTTTTCTTTTTTCTTTTTTTCTCCTTTTTGTTAGACTCGACATTTGGTCACGTTCGATTCTAGTCGTGATTATTATCTTGTCTTTCAAGAATTTCTGGCTAATAACCTTTTCCAGATGGATTACTGTCCTTCAATTTTCCAAGATTTTCACAAGATTCTCACCTACAACTGAAACAATTAGGATGAAACTTAATCAAGTAGTCACTTTTTCAGGAATATTGACAATCATAAATTTTCGAAAGACTTCAAATAACCCCCTAGAATTTCTTGTCCATCGTTAAAACGTCGTTCTTGAAATTTTCCGTCATGAACAACACTTGTAAAATGCTATTCATATAGCAAGTGTTTCCTAAATCATCTAAACCAATTTGCGTCGCAAGATTTTTAGGACAACTGTCTGTTGATTCGCAAGGAAGAACAGGTTCTACAGAATCTGCATCAGAATTATTTCTCAAGCTACAATCGATCCTTTCAAGTGATGGAGGGTTTCGTAGAGGGATTGATTCGGCTCTTACTTCATGAAGCTCTTCTACAGAAAGGGAACCGGAACCATGAGGACAGCATCTTATATTTGGGGGACAGAAATAAACTATTTCCATTGATCGCACTAGAAGAGAAGAAGGTGGATCCATCCCTTGCGAATTGACCTTGATAGGAGACTGATGTATATACATATATCTCGGCTTGTTTCGAAGAGATTTGAGTTGCGTACTGAAACGAGGCCCATGCATTATCTCATTAAAATTATGTGAAGCGGGAATAGTTCCAAGAACCGAAGTGGTATTACTACGTTGGAGAGCAATACTAATTATTTCTATCAAAAAAGAGGTAGGACGGTAATATTCAGTTGCTTGGCCTAATTTCATTCCGAGCTCATGAACAAATAACAGAGACTTCGGGCCATAAACACCAAAAGTTTCAACCGCTACTGGATGAATCAGATAGTTGTAACCAAGATTATGGTATTTTTTTCGTTTCAATTTCTAGTCAGATGATGCTGCAGTTTCAGCAGACTTCGAATTTTCGGCTAGATGAGAAGCCGCGACCCTGTTCACGTAAGTAAAGTATCATACAACAGGTTTACCGTATTTCCATGATATGAGAGACATTCCATCTGGTCGTTTACCATCATCTCGAATGATACTTAGGGGTCCCATAATTGCAGGAACATCCGCTGACACTATAGCCCGTTTCAATATGTCGTTCACCTGGTGATGCAACTCAAACCATGCGTACCTTTCTCATCAACTGAACTGTCGCAAACACAAGTATGAGGCACACGAATAAGGAAAACTATTTTGTCATGCCATATGAATTGGCATGACAAAATAATGCCATATGAATTGGCATGACAAATGAATAATGTTATCACCGCCCTCATTGAGGGCGGTGATAACATTATTCATAAAATAAAAGTCAATTTTCAGTGTCACTGTTTTCTGAGTTGGAAATCCGTGGATTTATGAAATTTCTTCTTGACGTTCCGCTAGCGCGAGTGGCTAGCTTCTTCAGAGGTTCAACCACCATGGCTTGCTATCCGATGACTAATTTCTAAGCTTCGTGAAGCGTATTTATGCCTTGACAGGTAATCAGTTGTATTGATACCTGTTAGATATCATGTAAAACAAAGGTTTTTATTTGTACTTTTTTATATAAGCTACCAACTCGTTGGGGACGGGGTTCAGTCGTTGTTTAGATTTTAAATGGGAAATACATGTGTAGTTTTGAGCCGGAAGAGTTTCATGTGGAAAACATAACACTTGGCGACGAGGATATGAGAAATCTCACAAAAATTATTTCTATTTTGTAGCAAAGCGATAGTAAAAACATCGAACAAAAAAAAACAATGGCAACAGGACTTTAAGTTTCTCTCTCTGCATTGATTCCAAAGGACTCTGACTTTTCTGTGTTTAATGGACGATTGAAACAGTTTTTAATTGCGAATGAAATCAAAGAAGAAACACGGAAAAAAGCAATCTTAATGAATATTTTAAAACAAAGAATGCTATGTTTTGCTGCGTAATTGATGCATACCGGACTTACCTGGAGCAGAAACTTATAATGAAATTATCGACATTCTAACTGTGTATTTTCACCCCGTAAAATCGTACTTTTTCGGAACGTTTTAAATTTCACAATGCTCGAAAAAGTAAGAGTGGAAGTGTTTCCGAATGGAACGCGAAGTTCAGAAGTCTCGCTACGAATTGCAAGTTTAGTGAGGAGCAATTAAAAATAGTGTTGCGAGACGAGACATATTTGTAATTGGGATGGGAAACGGAAAAATTATGTCCCGTTTATTTGAGGAAGATGCATCAAGTGAAGCAGTAACGTTAGCTTCTGTAGTGAAGATAGCTTTAGCGAATGAATCTGCTACTAGAGAAGATGAAAAAGTGTAGGTTGTAGCAGTGGAAGCCGCTAGGACGAATATTAAAGTTGAAGATGCCCATTTCAACCGTTCCCCGGAAAGCAGTAGGGTTCGCAAAGTGATAGCAGCATTAGGACAGGGTGTGCACATCGAAAAGCGCTTTTTGGAAGCGCTTCACGAGATTCAAGTTATAGTGAAGTGATATGTATGTGGTTGACTAAACCACAAAAGTTTCGAGTATAGATTCCGGAACAACAGCTGTTTTGAATGCGGGGACAAGGGTCTTTTGGCACCAATGTGCAATCGTTCTAATATTAGCCAAAATTTCAACAAAAATACATAGAATCCGAACAAACTGCCGACTTTATGTTTAATTTGAAAGACATCGAAATTGATTATGAAGTGAATGTAAAACCCACCTATGGTGAATTGATAATTGATAATAAACCATTCAATTTTGAAGCCGACTCCGGCTTTGCGTATGCCGTAATCTCTGAAAGGTTATTTCATAAACATTTTAGAAATGAGCTACTTCAGAAAAATTATTTGTTATTAGGAAATTATGTTGGAATTTCATTCAAGTCGAGTCGAGGAAAACCTTACATGTTGAAATTATATATCATTAAAAACGGAGGTCCACCATTAATAGAAAGAAATGGATGCACAATGTTGAACTTAGGAATAAGTAAAGTGACTAAGATCGTGAACAATATGAATAATATAAGTTTCACTGTTAATCCTTATAATTTACTAATGAAGTAGAGTGCCCTATTCGGGAATAATTTTGGCACTTTCCAACAAATTCAAAATTTCTTTGAAATCAAAACCAGGAGGCCTTTCAAAATTTTATAAAGCGCGCCCAGTTCCATTCAGTTTGAAACCTTAAATAGAGAATGAATTGAAAATATAAGTTGATAATGATATTTTAACGCCTGTTGAATTATCCGAATGGGCATCAAAGGTAGTTCCTAAAATATTTATATCCGGAAGTTGATGGACAATACCCCATGAGAGGTATAGATCATAACATTTTGTTGTCACGATTTGATATGACATCGTTGGAAAAAAGAAGAGGTATTTTTGGTATAGAATTTCTATATAATACAAAATTATATCACAATTTGTCACAATCACGAGAGAGTGGAAGGTCCGGAAATTGTATCCAACCTTTTTAAAAAATTTTTTCAAAATTGATCCACTGGAACTCAGAAATAAACTGTCTGTCCAAAATACTTGCCGAATGAACTGCTAGTTTTATTGGGGAACAAGCTCAAAAATAAATCTTCGTCAGGGCCTGATGAAGTTCCTATATTCATTTTGTCAAGAATTTTTGGTATTGTGATTGAGCCCTTAACATTTTTGGTGAATCTCTCTTTCAGAACCGGCAAATTTACTTCTTATCTCAAAATCGGGAGAGTTATACCTGTATATAAAAAAAAATACCAAGAAAACTTAAAAATTATAGACCGATAACAATTTCCAGCAGCTTTTCAAAAGTTTTCGAATATTGTTACTTAGAAAGACTCATAGCCTTTTTAAATGAATTCAACATTTTGAGAAGCAGTCAGCACGGTTTTCGAAGAGAAAAATCAACTACAACTGCTATTAATCACTTTTTTAATGATCCACTAGACTGCATTGATCAAAGGCAGATTCCCTACGGCATTTTCTGTGACCTAATTCGACTGTGTTGATCATGATATTCTCTTGTTGAAGTTATACAATTATGGTATCAGAGGTGTTTGTCTCAATTGAATTGAGTCTTTCATTAAATACCGTTCACAGTTTGTCAGTTTGAAATATTTCAGTAACAACTCGCTTCAGGACATCAAATCTTCTGAGGTACAAATTGATATGGGTGTTTCGCAGGGTTCTGTCTTAGGCCCGGTTCTCTTCATTTTATACATTGATTTAATAACGAAATCGTTTCCAAACGTAGGACTTACAATTTATGCTGATGAAACCTCTTTACTTATATCTCATAAAAATCTCGATACCTCAAGAGGAACTTGTGAAGCTACCTTGAAACAACTTGTTGCTTGGTTTAATGAAATTCGTTTGTATTTCAACGATGAAAGAACAAATTTGATACGTAATTCTCCATGAAAACTTTCAGCAGTAGTTTACGTCCTTCATCATTCGCGTATTTGGCAGGCCTCCTTCGCTCAAGAGAACAAGCAGTACATTATTGAACTTCGATTCTGACTAGGAAGTCAAACTGCTGTTTTCATTGAATAACCTACCCTAGATACAATAACTTTTTTTTTTATGTCACTGCTGAAAGATGTCAGCAGATTTGGATAGGTTGCAAACTGCATAGGTTGAATGACCTGCAAGGTGTTTATTTTGAACAGATAACTTACGAATGCTGTAAAAGAGAAGGGGAGCGATTGAGTATTTTAATTATGTCTTCACATCATCTAGACGTAATACCCTTCTATATCGAAATTGTGGTGTGATGATTAAACTAGTAACTGAAATTGAATCAAGTAAATAATGTTTTTATATGTACTACAAGGAGTGCAGTGCCACAACCATGGCTGTTTTCATTTAACAAATTAGACTCAGACACAGATCTTCTCAATTCCGTGGACCATGCTTCTACATGAACGCATAATTGGTGTATTTTACGGAATTGGGAGAGCAATATGGTGCCATAATTGTTTCTCGCTCCATCCTGAAATTCACCTCGATTCGGCATTGAATGAAGTTTCACAATTTTCGAAGTCACCAATTGATAGAACCCAAAAAACATATTTGACGTCAATGAAGGGGTAAGTAAAACATTTCCTTCTTTTGGCGTTCTTCTGAATCAAAATAGTAAAATAAAAATAGCATCTTGCGAATTTTATGGTTTCAGAATTATGGAAGTTTCTCAGTTGAATCCGTTTCTGGAACTCGTGTTCGGTGACCCATTTCATTTCAAAAATCTTTCAACGACACGAGTGACCCTGATTGTTCCGCTTCAATAGAAAAAGAATCCCCGCATTCGCAGATGAAAAATGTATATTCCATAATTCCTTCAGCCAAGCCGTCGGTTTGTTTGAGGGCCCAATCCGATGCCTCTGTCATTCAATTCAGTTGAAAACTCTCTTTATTCAATTTTATAAATGAACCGGGTCCCGCGGAACTGCGATGAGACGGAAGAAGAACTCGGGGCGGCTCTCCCTCCTTGATCTCCTGTGTTTTGGGTCACGGCCGTGTTATTCCAACAAAGACAATCATCTTTCTCCCGGCAGGAGTGATACATATTCATCATTCATGCAATTGTACAAAACAAACGCCGTCTTGCGTCGCCGTTTCGTACTGCGAACTTGGCGGTGGGGGAAAACATCGCCGTTACCAGGCAACCGGAAGTCGTTTCCATGGCTACGCCCACCAAAAAACATTCGCAACAAAGGAGCGGGATTAATAGCCTGGTAGATAATGTTCGCCGGTGTTTCAAATGGCAAAATAAGTGTGTGTGTGTTTGTGCACTCTCTGGTACCTCTTTCCCGTCGTCGCGCCAGCTGCGACCGAATCGCAATGTTTTCTTCTGTCGTTATCGGTGGCGTCGAGAGAGTTCTTGGCCACCTGCTTACCTTTCAGCTCTTCTCCTTGCTCGATCGGTACAAGAGATGGATCTCCGAATTATCCATCAATCACTTGGCGTGAGGGTATTTCTCAGGAGGGAATTTGGATCGCTAGCAGACGTTTTGACGGTTATCCCTGGCGAGAGGCTGTTTATTAGAATGTACGGGAGTTGTTCGTCAAGTAAAGCTGCTGACGATTCTCTAGTGGAAGAAAGAAAATTGAGAAATGACATCAACATCCTGAAATATTTCAATGTTTTCGACGATGAAGGACTTTCATGAATTGTGAGAGACTGAAAGCAAGTAAATAAAAGAAAAGCCAGAAATATCTGATTCATTCTTTTTGAAGTTGGCCCAGATGACCTCAGTATTATAATGGTTCCACATTCATTTATATCGATATTGGGTATGAGGAACATGATAAGTGAACACTAGTCCATCTATACATCGTTCACTAGTTCATTATAAAGTGACCATTTTTCAGTGTCCAGCAATTTTTCAGTTGAAAAGAAAATATTTTCAGAAAAGATCAGCTTTTGTTAAAAATGCTTTTCAACTTCCTGCTGTATTATTCCAAAACTGGTGGGAAAAAACCGAAGGAAGAAAGGGAGTGATTTACTTCGATATCAAATATTCACAAAAATTTATGGATCGTTCGCATATATTTCTTCCAGGAACAATCCGAAAAAAACCTGTTCGAAATAACATCTGTCGAATATATGAATATTGACTCACACAAAAATATTTTTTCTCATTCAACTTTTAGTGCATTACTACTACTTGATGAAAACTTCCACTCATGTGGAAAAGTAATATGCAGCAGAGAGATGGAGGAAGAGGTGGGCTGGGTTTGAATAACCTCATTCGGATGATAGTCCTTCTAAATAACAGACTAATCATCTACTGACTGAGCCCACTCCACTTACATCAGTTCAATGTTCTCCAACTCTTGATCCTGTTGACAACCATATGATGCAGTTAAGAATCGTCTCATCGCCCCACAAGAGTATATTTTATGAGACAAATTTTCACGGAGTAAATCAGCAAACGTTAGAGTTCACAACGATGATTCAATCAAACCAGAGGTAAAAGTCTCTGCATGACTGAATCCAATGATTTCTTCTGTATAGATGACTTCCATATGTCTTCATATAAGACGGTTATTGCGTAGTCTTGCACCTTGAACATTAGACAACCTCAGTATCGACCAATCACCTGGAATCTCTACAGTATGATATTGGCACTGCGAATATCAGAGGATATTTCGGAAATGGTTCATAGTATGATCACAGAGACTATAGCCAGAATGGCTATAGAGGATCAGGAGTTCGTCTCTTGATAAGTCATGAGAGAGCGCCTCCCTATAACGGTTGCAACTGATCACCAATCAGTTCTTCATTTAATGAAACAAAATGTACCAGTGAAATATTTTTCATAAGAAAATTCAGACTCCGATAGAAAAGCATATACTCTGTTGTGCTCTGGATAAGGTTTCAGTATTTGACAGAGTCCTATTTTTACTAGCTGACCAGTAACGTTACTCAATGAATGCATTTTTGGCTCAGTTGAGCCAGCCGGTATTAATGATCACGAATAAACTTAGTTGACGAAGATTAGTTTTCTATGACGATATTCTATAAATTTCAAATTTCTTTTGTTCGGACATGTTTTGTTCGAAATGATTTGATTACTCGAAGATCTTTCCTAGAATTTATTTCACTCTGATATTTCGTTTTCGAACATTTTGCTGAAATATTTCAATTTCAAAATTATTGCATTTTTAATACAACTTATATCTTTCTGACCTCTTGGTATCCACCAATAACAAAAATAGGAAGAAATGTTTTCAAGTTTCGACTCAATAATTATCAGAAAAAAAGTTAATGAATGAACCACATTATAAAAACATATTCATAACAAAAGAGACTCTTCAGATGAGTACTCATTGAGAATGGGATGATTTGAATAAATAAACTTTCTGATGATGTTTTCTGGTGGGGGAAAACCAGAAAACATCAAACTCATCCTCATGAATAAAGGAAACCGTATGAACATCTGGGAAAACCTAAACATTCATAATGTCAAAAAGCGTAATTCACTTATCGAGGAGCAAACACAAGTCAGAACACAACAAAACCTAACATTCAACATATTCCGCAAAACGATACAAATTCCTAGAAACAATGAACCTAGAGAAACACCCATACAAAAAATATCACCTGATATAACCCAGGTACAAACAAACTCAATCGAATACCGAGATAGAAGCGTATTCAAAGTACCTGTTCAGGCTGATACCTGTCTAAGATGATTTGACCGCATAAAAGGGCAAACAAGGCGAGAAAATGTTCAGTAGAGCTACGATGATGAAAGCACAGTCTGCTATCGAAAGCGCTCGCATGTAATTGAAATTCATTGAAGTATTAAATATTTTTTGTAAACAAGAATTAGTACAGCAGCAGATCTGTAATGCCAAACTTTGCGCGGCTTAGGCTGTTTCCTAACATTCATCGGTAATTCACTAAACACTGAAATGAGTTTGTGGTCAGAAGATCCCAATGGAGACGTTACGGTGACTGTGTAAATTTCTGGATTCGTTGTTAGATATCAATCCAGAAGACTAGCATATTCTCCATCACAGTTAGGAATCTTGGTTAACTCATTTATAATCTGGGTAAGTCCGCTGCTGAGTGGGAGAATCTTTAAGACCATTTCCGAAATTTTCCTTGGCTAGATGTTTGTTTCAGCTATGAAGATCTATCAACTGATGCTCCTGAAGTCAGGAAAGTTATCCTATCATCTATGGACGCATACATTGCTTTTTCAATAAAACGAACTTCTAATGGCAAAGCTTGGTCCAATAAAAATTGCGAGCTAGCTATCGCCTCCAAAAATCTCGCTCACCAGCAGTTGCACAAAAATCTCAGTACCGGAAACCGAACAAGATTTGTCAATGCTCGCAACAGCTGTAAACTCAGGATAAGTGAAAGCAAATATTTTTACAACCAGAGAATTAGGAATGAACTGCTTGGCAATCCCAACGGGTCTAGATGCTTCTGATTGGTAGCTAAAGCTGTTAATCAAATCTTCACAAAAGCCACATTTCCACCACTAATACAAGCAGATGGTTCAATTGCAACAACAGCCATAGAAAGAGCAAATCTACTAGCTGAATAATTTCCATAGTCGATTTCATGGAAAAGGCACCACCCACTTTCCTCACACTAGAATCCACAATTCCAGAAATAACTTTTCTACAACTTCTGGTCCAGCGAATTCTGAAATAGCTCAATATCAACAAGGCGTCTGGTCCTGATGAAGTGCCTGTCATCGTACTCAAAAAGTGCGAAAATGAACTCGCACCAGTATCACATGAGGAGTGTTTTTCCTTCTTGTTGGAAGATGGCTTGCGTTCAGCCTATTCCTAGAAAGGGCAAGAAAAATCGTCCAAATAACTTTAGACCAGTCGCTTTGCTACCAGTGAAATCAAAAATCATGGAGAAAGCCGTAAACCACCATATCCTTGAATATTTGGAAGACTTCAACATCTTGAGCGACCATCAATATGGCTTTCGGAAACATGATATGTCACCCATATTTGGAATAACACAATCGAGAATCATGAAGAGTCAAGAGCTGTTGCGCTTGATATTTCTAAGGCCTTTGACCTGTGTGGTATGAATGTTTGCTAGCCAAACTTCGATGCTATGGCTTGTCGGATCAGTTTTGTTTATGGCTCTCAAGTTTCCTGAAAAAACGTTCCCTGCAAATGGCCGTCGATGGATATCTTTCGAATACTTTTACCATCAACGCTGGTGTTTCCCAGAGATCCATCTTGTCTTCAACCCTCCTTTTATTGTAAATCAACGACTTATTAAAAAAAACGAAGAATCCAATATATTGCTTTGCTGACGCAGCACACTTGTCTCGTCATTCCATTTGGATACCAGGAAATCGGTTGCGGATGCACATCTTCACCGGCAGAAGAAGATTGCATATAATTGTCTAATATTGTTTGAAATGATTTTAAATCCCTGAAACAAACAATACAATTGAAAATCATTTCATACAATAGTAGGCAATGGAAGTCCGAACTGATGACATTCACCACGAAATATTGTCATTCACCTTCAATCAAAGATTACATATCTTAATAAGGATCTAGAAGTGATTTCGTATTGGGGTGAAAGTGACCAGGTTCAATTCAATGCCACGAAAACCAAGGCATCGATTTTCCCAAAAAGATGAATGTCCTTGAACCAAATATAATAATGTCAGGACAGACAATTCCCCTTTCTGCTTTGATAAGTTCGTTAGGTGTTCAAAATGGACAATAATGTGTCTTAGCACAATGATGTTGCTGGAATTGCAAGGGCTGCTTCTCAAAAGCTTGAAACACTGTTTCGAAATGGAAAACTGTACACATCCCAGCAACTTTTGATGCTTTATAAAGCTCAGATCAGACCTTCTTTGGAGTATTGTTCTGAAGTATGGAGCTCCGCCCCTGAACATACCCTGAAGCTGCTGGATTCCATCCAGAAAAAACCATCTGCCTGATTGGGGACGCAAACATAACTTGTAACCTTGATAGTCTGGAACATCGAAGAATGGTTGGAGATTTGTCTTCCTTCTGAAGATACTTTCACGGAAAGTGTTCGAGGGACTTGCACATTTCATTCCACCAAGAGCGAATCATATCAGAAATATTCCACGGACTGTGGCTGCTTATCATTTTGAAGTTCAACTCAGTACACCTCGAACTTCGCTGTTTGAAAACTCTTTTATTCAGAGAACTGCGTTCATGTGGAATAAACTTCCTGAGAAAGTTTTTCCCAGTGGATTGAATCTCCATCGATTCAAATCCAATGTGAATCACTTCTTTCGCACAAGCATCGCTCTAGAGCGCCTTAAGGTTTATTCTGTAGTGCTTGTGTTTTTTTCTTGAAAGAAAAAAAAATGATGATGATGATCAATATCGTTTTCTTTGTAGTGTGTACTTTCAATAGCGTAACTTTGTGTACAGAATAAAAAACTGAAACCGGATGTACTTCTGGCAGTAATAACAAATAAGCTGAAAGTTCCAGTTATGAATTGAATCGAATCGAATCGTGAGATTGACCTTTGTTTATAAACAAGAATAAAATAATAATCATGGCATAAGAGATAACAACTAGATAATAACTAGTAGGCCATGGTTGCATGGAACTGAGTTTGTAGTTGTTGAGACTTACATACCACTGGTGATGTCTGCTGCAATAGCAGACGAAACGTTCGATACTACAAGTTCCATTCGAGCCCAGATTCTTTCAAACTCAACACGTGGGAGATTTTGGGAAAAAAACATTTCCCTGCAAAATAGATGGAGTCTGAAAATTTTTTTCATCATAAAAATTGTGTAATGTGATAAATGGATGGGGTTGATTCAATTTTCTCCTAAGTTTTTTTTTCTTCTGAACATATGAATGAAAACTTATTTTTTGAAATGTGTCTTCAACTTACTCTAGTACAGATAAAATAAACGAACGCATCACTCATATCTGACTATTTCATTAAAAGAAAGAGTGATTTTTGTTGGGGAAAAAGCAATGCTTGGCTCGCGCCTCATAACCCTAAATGGCCGGAAAAGGAATCACAAAGCAACGGAGTTTTATTCAGAGGAAGAAACAATGCCTGGATTTATTAAGCGAAACTGAAAAGTGCGGTAGTCGCACGAAAAGGCAGGTGGTCCGTCGGCAGAAGGGAACCGGAAGTTGTTCCTGTGGGAATCGTTGCCGGAGGCGGTAATGTGTGATGCGTCCGTTATGAAGGAACTAGGTGGAATGAGAGACGGCAAACTGTCAAACAATATGCGAGCCTGTCAGACTAAATGAACGTATTATCGACACGGTGTTTTCTGAAGCGATTATACAGTGTGGTGATTGTAGAAACGATGAGGATATTTTATGATCAAAAAATTTTAAGCAATCTGTTAGCAGTTGAATTAAATTCCGATACTGATAATTGATTTCTCCCTTTCAGTGGGAAAGCTTCATGGAGCAAGAGTCAAATCAATCTCTCTACAAAACCCTCTATCACTTCAACGGATTTATTGCAGCTTGAGGAATGGTTCTTATGCAGATTCTGTGGAACATGTTGTTTCTTGCGAAACAGTAGAAAGTTGTCCTGCGAATCTCTCGACGAAAATTGGATAAGATAAGTTAGGAAACACCTTCTACATGGATAGCATTTAACAAGTGTTGTTCGTGACGAAGAATTTCAAGAACGGGGTATTAACGATGAACAAGAACGAGGATGTTCCACACTTATTCACCAAACTCAAACATATGTTCATGCAGCTGCAGTTCTGTAAGAATATATCATATTCTCCACGAACCGATTTCCTAGCATCTTTGAATTCCACTAGATATTCTTTAGAACAACAAGAGGATTGTTTCGAATCCTTAGAGTTCTTGTTGAATACTCTTCGTAAACAGGAAAATAATAAAATCAATACTCCTGACCGGTCTAGACTGAATAATTCCGTACAGTCTATCTCGTCTTGTATTTGTAAATCTTTTGCTGATAAAATCCACACTAGTTTATTTTGTAGAACATCTTCAAGAGTTAGCAGAGATGAATGTGACTTTCTTGAACTTCAACTAGCGTTTCCTAGTATGACTGATAACCAGTACGTGCGGAGCTTGTTGAAACATCTGGAAATAGAACTTTTAACGGGTGATGAACAACTGTATTGCCAAAATATGCGCCAAACTAACTGACTATCATAAGACAACAAGTATATCTGAGGCACCAGTCAATCTAATAACAACACTGATATTCTCTAAACATGACTCAACCTCTGGAACCATCAAACTCTTACGATGGTTTGAAATAGATGAACAATTCAATATTGCGGACCACTATTACAGTGTGTAACAACGAAAACTTAACAGAGCCGTTTCTGAATATGAAAAGTGGGGTTTTTAAAAAAAGCTAGGACACGTCGATTTCTAATTGAAGGGGGATACCTTTCAGACTAATCAGATTTTTAGTAGTACGCACCCCCTCGGAGGGGTGCGTCCGACGATCCTTATTAAGATAAGGAAAGTAGGTTGAGTGGCACCTTCTTTTAAAGGTCTTTCAAATACCTTCACAACTCTGTCCAAAAAAATTTTTGTAATGATTAGTTTTTGAGCTAATTTGAAGTTTTAAAAATATTTTTTTGAGTTCAACTACTTTTGAAATGAATCAAATTGTTTTTGAGGTACAATTTACATTCAGAACTTTGATAAAAAAATAAATTTTTGCTTTTGATGACAACCTGCTAATACGTGTCCATTTGATTTCGTAAAAAAGTAAGACTTATTTTTATTATTACGAGGAGATTTTTTCGGAGGATGGGGTTGGTTACCACCCTTACATTTTAGGTAAATTGAGTGGCACCTGCTTACGAAGGTTGCCTTTTGACGTGGATATTTCATGCTTTTGATAAAAAAGTGTATCATACCAAAAACTTACGTACACAACGAATCCAACCTGCTGATATCCTTGAATGATGATGACCCAGAAAAGTGTTGAAAAAACTCTTTTAGGATTATTAAATCCCAATAATTGGTTTTGAAGCACACACAAAAAAATAACAATTAATGAGGGTAACTTACATAGGAAATTTAGGGTAAATGTTAAAAATGTGCGCCATTTTGCTCCATGCAACAATAAAGATTATGTTCGAATTTTGCTCTTACATTATTCAACACCTCAGGAGTTTTAGCTCGGCATTCATCAATAATTCTATTGGCTGGCTGTGTAGCAAAAACTTTAGACTTCGAATATCCCCACAAAAAGTAGTCCAGTGGTGTTAGATCTGGTGATCGTGCTGGCCATTCAATTGGACCTCTTCTGCCAATCCATTGGCCTTCAAAATGATTATTCAAAAAATTTCGAACCTGCTGGGCATAATGGGGTGGTCCACCGTCTTATTGAAAATGGATAAATTCATCTTGGCATCTTGGATCCTGTTCAATTATTTCAACTATACGAGGTTGTATTGCCTCTTCAAGAAGTTGTAAATAAGAATCACCAGTTGAATTTCCATCAATGA
>WOGR01003869.1:0-15354 GCA_015342045.1 Leptinotarsa lineolata | reverse complement strand
TAACTCGGCAACAGTGCATGGATGAACTTAATTCACTTTTTGGCGATGAAGCTCCATCAAGGACCAGTGTTTTGTAGTTTATCGATGGTATGGTGAATTCAATCGTGGTCGTAGTTCACTCCAAGACGAATTTCGTGAAGGTCGTCCGAAATTAGTGGTTCCGAAAACCATTGATTCTGTGCGCGAACTGATATTGCAGGATCGTCATGTGACCTATCGTGAGATTGAAACAACCTTAGGCATTAGTGGGACCAGCATACATTCAATATTGCATAAACATTTGACTGTCGAAAAAAATTTGTTCGCGTTGGATCCCACACAATTTGTCAATAGTTCAAAAAAAAGGCTCGTGTCGATTGGTCGAAAAAAATGCTCAAAAAATACGATTAATTGCAACGGTGCTTTGTTTTTCTGTAAAACTGCTGATAGCTCCGATCTGCGAAAAAATATTTTGTGACCTTTGACACCTTCATAGGTTGTTGAACAAATTGATATTTCTATGAAGTTTGCATTTTTCAGTTATTTTTCAGATACCTAACTTCTTTTGATTCCAAAAATTTTTTATCGATCAGTAATTATTACTGGAGCTTGTTTGGACAGTGGCTGTTGTTTTCAATGTAGGCTTTCAAGCTTGGTAGTAATTTAGTGAAGGACATGTTTATGTTTTCTTTTTCAGATGGAAAACTGCCAATTCATCTGCGTCTGGGCCTAGCTGACCAGTCCGATACCTTTGAAGATGTGAAGGTGAAAAAAAAATCGAGGAAAAGGAAAAACCGTGAGGTACTGGAGCAGGTATATTATCTTTTGTTGCGACATTCATATTCTAGTACAGTATCGATGTAAGACCCAATCTAGCTTGTCCTTTTTTTAATTAGTTTTCGAGATGAGGTTGACTTTGCATTGAAAGATTTAGTGGGAGGATTAAGGACTTATATTTATTTCAAATCTACTGATATATTTAGTAGTTCTGGCAGCATTAGAGTGTATTAAAAATATAGTTCAACTCCAGTTGAACAGTGCATTGAATCGCTACCTTCTATAGAATTGTTTATACAACATTACACATCAAAAATAGAGTGACTATATTCTCTAAATCTATTCAATGGAATCAGAATATACTTCATTTGCCATTAAACTTACAACTCGTGCAATCTAATACTGACTCAACTATTTTAATTACTTGTAACTTATTTTCTCATCCTGCTTGAAAATTTTTAATGAATAAATAGGTATTGATTTAATTTTTTTGCCCCTTTTTCTTTGGACAAAGGAAAGAAAAAACGATATTGTGCTTATGACATTTTGAATCGATTTTGGGAAATTGAAACACCTTTATACGAGCTACTAGGTCTAGGAATTCCAATTTTGCGTTACATATGAAAAGTAACCCTTTGGTTCCAGAAATATTCACCATCATCATCACCTGGAAAACATCAATATGTAGAGAAATTATAATTTCATCAAGTTGATTTTTACCAGGGGATTTTTTAAATGTGAGTACATCCACATCCTCTGGAGAAACATATGTTTTCTATACAGCTTCAGAAACCTTATGGATGATTTTATGCGCTGATTCGCTCATGTCACTGAAGTCATCTGAAGTAAGCTGAAAGCATCTTGTTGCATAAGATCTGAGGCAAAGGAGAAGCTGATTCATGGGTGACAGAGCATTAGTTTCGAAAGCAAAAAGTGTTAACTTTTTTGTGGATAATTGATCAATGATTTATAAAAACTCGCTTCTCAAAAGTTGGATATTTTTTTGGTGGTCTTATCATATTCAGTACTTGAAGGGCACATCTTTTTGTCGACCTGAATTTAGTGATAAAATCCAAATCGTATAATTTTCCCGATGACTTCCCGGCCTCCAAACTTCCTGGGCGCCATCTGATTCGTCGTCACTAGCGCTATCAAATTCCTAGCCACTTCTATCACGTTTATTTTGACATAAATATTTGTAAATGGTGAGGTTATATTTCACAGGTTTAAATTTAACGAGTGCCCAATCAGCATTCTATTTCAAGCGAGTTACCAACTTCAACTGCTCGATACTTGCTGGTGAAAGGTAATTCTCTCTAAAGCATTGTTAAATTTGTCATCTCACTAACTAACCGTAATGTCTGGTGAAAGTGGGCCTTAGATAACAATTTTCATGTGGATTGAGCAGGTGCTCTGTTGATAAGATTAGATGGGGAAATTTTGCTTTTTATAAAAACAACAATGGTAATTCTACCTTATACCTGTTAATGCTTTGTTTTGCTAACATGATTCTAATTTGTGCTGAGAACATATGCAGACATCCTCAGCTATTTCTCTAATAGTTATTCGACGATTCTCCATCCCAATTTTCTTCCTTTCTCAACATTACATCAGAGAGAGTGAGAGGGAACTGCGTTTATTGTTGTTGACACTAGTTGAAAAATGCTTTTGAACTGTATTAAATTAGCATAAAAGTAGTACCTAAAATCTTATCTATATAATAGAGTGTCAAACACATTCGTACAGAGCAAATAAATGCATACAAATTAAAATTTTCTTTAAAAATATATGTTGTATTATAGCGAAATTCTATGTAAATCCTATAATTCATAAATTGAGTGGTCATTGTAAAATTCATCCAAATCATAATAGGCTTCATCAATTAAAATGTCACTTGATTTTTTTCCTGAAAATAGTCAAATAATAACTTCAGATGAATGGGAATTTCATTGTACATCAATGAATCCTTTACCATCGTTGTTGTGGTCAGGGGAAGTTTGATTTAGTTAGCTTGGCGTGCATTTTAGTGCAGAGAACACCCATATATAAAATGAAATGTCCTGTAGTAAGGACAGAACGCTGATACTAGCGCTATAGTTGTTTGTCAACGCTGGTGTTCCCCAGGGATCCATATTGTCTCCAACCCTCTTTATATTTTACATCAACGACTTATTGGAAAAAACGAAAAATCCAATATAATGCTTTGCTGACGACAGCACACTGGTCTCGTCATTCCATTTGGATACCAGGAAATCGGTTGCGGATGCACATCTTCACCGGCAGCAGAAGGTTGCATATCTTATTGAGGATCTACAAGGAATTTCGAATTGGGGTGATAGTAACCAGGTTCAATTCAATGCCACGAAAACCCAGGCATTAGTTTTCTCCAAGAAGGATATAATAATGTCAGGACAGACAATTCCGCTTTCTAATTCGATGAGTTTGTTGGGTGTTAAAATGGACACTAACATGTCTTGGCACAATTATGTTGCTGGAATTGCAAGGGCTGCTTCTCAAAAGCTTGGAACACTATTCCGAACCAGAAAACTGTACACACCTCAGCAACTTTTGATGCTTTATAAAGCTCAGATCAGACCTTCCTTGGAGTATTGTTCTCATGTATGGAGCTCCGTCCCTAAACATACCCTGAAGCTGCCATCTAGAAAAGATCCATCCGCTTGATTGGAGACGCAAACATAACTTGCAACCTTGATAGACTGGAACATCGAAGAAAGGTTGGAGATTTGTCTCTCTTCTATAGATACTTTCAGGGGAAGTGTTCACGGGACTTGGCACATTTGATTCGACCAAGAGCGGTGCGTATCAGAAATACGCGATGGACTGTGGCTGCTCATCGTTTTGAAATTCAACTCAGTATCCCTCAAACTTCGCTGTTTTGAAACTCTTTCATTTGGAGAACTGCGTTCATGTGGAGTAAATTTTCTGAGAACGTTTTTCCCAGTGGATTTAATCTCCTGCTATTCAAATCCAATGTGAATCACTAATTTCGCACAAGCACCGCTCTTAGAGCACCTCAATGTTAATCATGTAGTGTTTGTGAATTTTCCTTAAAAAAAACCATTTGTCAAAGCAGCTCTCCAATTCCTCTTGAGACACCTCCAAAACATGGTTTTTAAATGCCTCAATTGCTCGTAAATCATTGAACACGCTATTTACGTTCGAAATTCGGGAACAAGAAGAAGTCATTGGGTGCCAAATCAAGACTGTATGGAGGATGAGTCATCAATTCCATGTTTCGACTGCTCAGAAAGTCACCTGTTTGACGAGATGTGTGAAAGCTCCTATTGTCATGGAGAATGATTCGTCTTCGGCAGTTAATTTAACAAATTTCTTCGAAGATTTCCGGCAAACAAATGGTCGTGTACCACTCAGAATTGACCGTTTCACGTTGCTCAAGCGGAACAGTGGCCACATGGGGCCACATTGGGCCGAAAAAACAGGCGACTATTTGCTTCGCTGTGCTTCTTCCACGAACAACTTTCGTTGAATTTAGCTCGTCTTAGAATACTTGGGATACCATGACGAATCCGGCTCATATGCAGGATTCGTCATGATTCGTCACCACAGTCGAACTTTCCAATTATTTCCTTACACCACTTGACATGAGCCTTTTTTTGATTGTGGCATATCCAACGAGAACAATTTTTTTACAACTAAGTGTTCATACAAAATCGAATGTATTGAAGTGGAACTAATGTGCAAGGTTGCCTCTATCTCACAGCATGTCACATGATGATTTTGCATTATCAGTTCATGCACTGCATCGATGTTTTGTGGCACAACAAGCGATTTTGGACCATTGGTTGAAAATTTGACATTTTTACTCGCAAATGAGTTGAGAATTATTGATTTTCATAAAATACAATATGGATCAAAATTTACCCAGTCAATGTATCCATTCCTGAACTCATTATCAATGAACTATTTCTCACCCCCCTGAGAAGGGATGGTATTTAGCCTCATGGTAAAATCAACCCCTGGTACATGGTGATGTTCAAAAAAGGCGTTATGTAAAACCTAAGTCCGATGATTTTTTATAATTATGGCATAATTCTCCGGAAAAAAATAATTGACTGGACTATGTAGGGGCTAATTTTAGATCCTAGAATAATTCAGTGTGTCACGATGATTCCCTATTAACGATGTGTTCATAGTATTACAAATATAATTTGAAACACCCGGTAAGTTCAGTTAGATATATAGCTGGAAAGTTAAAAGTGACACCGACAGTAATGAATTGCTTTTAAAATATTAAGCATTATAAAACCCATCAGTTCTACAAGGCCCAAGGCAAAGTACCAAATGAATTTATTACACTAATTTAAAATTAGCTTCTTTTATTGTTTATTCTTTTTTCGTGACTTACACAGCCAACACTCAGGTACCCACAATATTTTGTGTTTATTACGGAAACAAATGAAAAGAACAAACAAGGTTACGCTTCCGCCATCCTGTTGACTCTTGACCAAAGAACATTTGATACTCTGCTTCAATGAAGTGCGATGTTAACCACGATATCACCATGACAAATGAATTGAGAATTTTTTTTATTCATCGAATACCCGATATGAAATAAAAATTCTGAAGAGTTGAAGTTATTGTTATTAAGATTCTCTGTTGTGTACAATATAGCTAGATGAGAAGTTATCAACTCTAATATATAATTTTGCTTCTACTATTGCAACCGATTATTAGAATTCGAAAACAGGCTTGTGAATACTCAGTTATTCTATGTTATAGAAAGTTTTCAGTTTCCACACTGCTTAATATACAGGACTATTCAAATTCGTTTCTGTACATATGTATCTCGTGAACGATAAGAGATAGGGTGTCGGTTGAATTGTGGCAAAGTTGCGTATGTTAAAAAATCTAATGGAGCTCCTTTGGTTCGGGAGATATACAGGAAAAACCAAAAAATCCCAAATTAATTTTTGCCTGTATCTTCTTTATTCGCAGATATATTGAAAATCTCTTCACATTTTGCTATTGACACTTGATGTGGGCTATCAAAATATATCCATGAATCTTTTATACAGGGTGTCATCTGACTTGGGCCACCCCCATCTTTGAATTTTTAAATACGGACCTGTACTTTTTGATGTGGTTTTTGGATCGTCGACGTTCACTTCATACTGAGAAATTGAATTCAATTTTATATTTGGGTAATATTTCATTATAATTGGGTGAATTATTCCCTTTTAAATTACGGCCCTGTAAATTGGTTGACTGAGTTAAATAAAAACATAATAGCAACTTTCACGTCTCCTTATGTACTGAGCGTTTTGTACAATGAACTTCGAATAACAAAACCTTTTTTTGATTATCTGAAACATATCTACAACAAAAATATAGTATACGTGTTTAGCAATAATAACATCCGTAACAAACATTATAATTGTAATGAAAATTGAAATGAAGTAATTCATATATCTACACAAAAAAATTAATGGCGCAATGAATGTTCGATTTGGTGTCCTTCCATTTCTGAACATTTTTGAACTCGTTTTTCATATTATTTATTGTCTTTAATACATTCCTTTGCTGTATTGTTGCCAGAACATTCAAAATTCTCAATCTCAAGTCTTTCAAAGTTTTTATCTCTCTGCCAGCTTGAATCATATTTTTCAATGTCCCCCATAGAAAATAGTCCAAAATAGTAAGATCTGGTGATCTTGCAGGCCACTTTATTGGCCCATTATTTGCTATCCATTTCCTTAATTATAATAAAATAATATCGAAACATACCAAAATATAAAATTAAATTTGATTTCTCTGTAAGAAGTGAACGTCAACGATCCAAAAACTACAACAAAAAATACAGGTCCATATTTAAAAATTCGAAGATGGGGGTGGCCTAAGTCAGATGATACCCTGTATAAAAGATTCATGGATATATTCTGATAGCCTATATCAAGTGCCAATAACAAAATGTGGACATATTTCGAATATGTCTGCGAATGAAGAAGATACAGGAAAAATGATTTGGGATTTTTTGGTTCTTCCTGTATATCTCCAGAACCAAAAGAGCTATATTCGATTTTTTTACATCATTGAATAGGCCTACAAAATGCGCAACTTTGCTAATGATCATAACATAGTATTGTACTCCCTATATCTTGTTTCGACCATTGTTTAATGAGTTTATCTTGATATTACCCTACTCCGGAAATTAATGTTTTGATTTCACTAGAAATCAACGTTACTGTAATCATTGTGAGTACCACTATTGAAGCTAATAGAAATATACTCCCCAAACACTGTCCGTTGTCTATTCAGTTATCTCTTTCGCAAATGTTATTCAGAAAGCGATCAAAAAAGATCCAAATATTTATTGATACCACTCCTTTTTATTTATGAAATTTGCTTTAATATTCACAAATTATTTCCACGTTGAATGATGGATTTTATACGAAAGAAGTCGACAAAGTCTACATGTCAATTACAAGATTTCAAGAAAAAAATTGTGATATGTCTGGATCGCAACATTGTTGATTTTTCTGGTAACAAACATTAAATCATTACAAATTTATTTGCTATATTCCATTGAGAAAACTCGGCAAATTTCATTTCATTTGAAACTCAATAAGGTTCACACCTCGATGAATAGAAACTACATTTCTATTTTCAATATTCTGCTGACAATTCATGCATTAATCACCAATGAGAGACTTTCAATTTTATTTTGTCAGTCATAATTCACACAGCTCAGTTTTCACTTCCCAACCTATCAGAGATGAAGATTATCAAGTTGAAAAATCGATTCTCAAATCAAATTCTCGAATATTATATCAGAAGAATGAACAGTCTACATTGTGTGACAGAAGTTTTTTTTGGAAACATTATAAAATACTAAGAGAGAGAAAAAATTAATTATTGAATGAAGAAAACTAGTAAAGCCAAAATTTCTGGAATTTTGAGTTTTTTTCGGCTGATCTAAATAAAATCAACTGGAAATTTTCCATTTTCTTATTTTATTTTTTCATCAAATTATTGTCGAGGTGAACACTGAGTGAAGTAAAAGAAGTAGCAGAAAATGCCTGTCAGTGTATCTTCGATTTTATCAATTACAATTTCATCAAATATATTCTCTGACAAATGCATATGAATTTTCATATTTCCAGAAATTCTGTCAAGTTTTACAATGCCTTCGATGAGATTCGGAAGAAGGAAATTTATATTTTATTAACTCCCAACGAAGTATATTGCTAGTTTGAAGATCCTTCAAAAACATACATCGTATAATGAAATAGTCGCTTTAGTCCAAAAGAAGATAATAGTTAATTGATTCGAATTAATTAGAAATCCATTATCAAACAGATTCGGATGTGATTGAAAGGTGGAAACTTCATTTAAATAATTTGTTGTTCAAGATTTCTTTCAGGATTTGAATCTTAATTTGGCTGTGTATTTAATTCGGTGAGGAATATTCACTACCTACGGATGAGCTTTTCAAAAATGACTTAATAGAGAAGCTGATAGTAATAATGAGTGTTTTGATAATCATTTTAAGTAATTCAATAACAAAAAGCAGCACGGTTTGAATTCAACAAAAGAGCCGCACTATATTCAACCTTAAAACGAAATATGAAAAACTGAAACATCAATAAAAACTTGAGTGAATACGTACGTCACCAATACTCATTGTGAGATAACATAAAATTATCAATAGATCATTTCACCGACCAGAGAATTGTGGGAATTTCTTTATAAATGAATAAATTTCACATTGGTACTCTATTTCATATGAATTCTTAATAATTGCAACCCTATTAAAAACATATTTATTATATTTACTAAATGAGCATGGAAAATTTGATATTCTTTTCAAAGAAAAAATTTAATAAAGTGTTTTTAGAATTCAGTGAAAATGATCGATTGATCTGTGAATTCGTCTAGAATTGAAAATATTTGCGATACTGTAGGAGAAGCACTGTTGGTATAGAATTTGGGTATTGATAGCTTTTCTTTGAAGCAAAAATATCTGTTGTGAGCTTGCGATCTCTTCAGAATAAAAAGATAACAAGAACAAAACATATCCAATACCTTCAAGACATATTTGTTGAGGAAAAAATGCAAAAACAGTTTGATTTTCAATCCCAGGGACATTTTTCTATCATAGTCTCAACTGTTATACCTCTTTTCTCGTCCCTAAGAATTTAAATAAAAAAATTACTACAAGTGAGGCGGCATTCAAAAAGGAACTACGTGAGAAATTCGTTTATGAAACTGTTCACTATGCATTTTTCCATTTTAATGGCCCTCTTAGGGAAAAATAACTATTCCGTATTTTAAATTATGATACTCCATCTGGAAGTCATAAAAAGATGTACATTGAAACAATGTACATTTAATGAAAATAAAAAATGAAAACCCGTACATAATTCCAAACTACATCATTTCGCACAAAATGCTTTAAATGTTTTTCATTAATTGCCATAAAGGAGTGTAAATTCGTAACGAAACGTTGCCTGATATTATGGAACATTTTTGGAGTAATTTGATGCCCTACTTGAACTGAAAATCTACCGGTTTCTTTATTATTTCTCTACAAATGAGTTTTGAAGATATTCGATTCATTCCCTTGTCAGTGCCAGGCACTGAATTTATAATAATAATAATACCAGAGCACCAGAGCAAGACAAAATTTGTCGTGGCTAGACGAATATGGTCCGATAAGAGGAGGAAAAATAGATGAAATATCAAAATTTTCTCTTCGAATTGCGCAGAACCTATCCAGACCACTCTGTCAAGATGGTTGTTCTGATTATTGGAGTCAAAGCTTTCATTATCATTGGAATAACCAGAATCAGAAATTTGAGTTTACACAAATTCAAATTTTTCACATATGCCACCATAATAAAACGATATCTGGAAATTTTTTTCAATTATTATTTGAGGACGTTCAAAAAACTATCAAAAATATTCCTTATGTCATTTTTGTGGAGATCACTCTTAGTTCTAAGTGAAATATCTGTGTTTTCAGTTTGTTTTGGGGGACTCAAAATGATTTGCTTCCTAAAACATTTTAGGATTCTCATAATGATAATTTGTTCTTGTTATTCAAATGTTTCATTGTAGAATATGAGAATTTGACTACCATTGATTGATAGTATCAGTCTAATTTTGGGGGAAAGTGTTTTTATTTCAGCGCAGCAACTTTTATGAGTAGCGGTATGGCTATATAATAACATCCAATATTTTCCAAATTCTGGAAAATAGAACAGGCAACTTCCTTTTTTCTTATGTAGGAAAAATTAATAGAAGAGGTGCCGTGAATCATCTTCAGATAGAAAAACTATTGTGTAACCCTCTCTTAAAAATATATGTCCCTACATTTTTAGATCAAGTGGAGATTCATGAGTCAGTTTTCAAAATATCGAAACATTCTTCGAATCTTCGGTAATTCATAAAGTATATCACAATGTTCCTGAAATTTCACATATCAAACGTTTCTAAGTAACACTTTATTGTGAGAATTTCTCCAAACATGTTTAGTGAAAATTTCACAATAAAGTGCTAAACATGTTATGATGGATTTTCGTTAATTTCATTACATAAATAAATCAGAAACGTTTTTCCCTTATTGTCCCTCCTATTTTTGAATGAATTCACACTAAAATTTTAATATTTTTATCAACTCATGTGTAATGCTATCAACTTTTAGTGGTAAAACACTTCCAGTCGGTCCTTCATCGAATTCTATAATCTTCCAAGTCTTATTTGATACTACTTTTCAATGTACAAATAAAATACATTGTAGGATATCAGTCTTTGATTAAACATATTCGTTTCAGAAAACATTGTTTTATATACAATGAAGCACATTATGAGATTGCAACTTTCTCTAAATTATATTGAGTAAGTATGAAAAATCATACCTTCGAATATCGAAGGCAAAGAAATTGACGATAATCTCAAAGATCACAAATGAATTTGCAGTGTCTATACCCAATTTCCAAGTTAAAATTACAATCACTTCTTCAGAAATAGTTAATTATACATCGAAACTTATTGATGAAGGCTTTCTTTTATTATTAAATTTGATAAGAGATAATTGTCATGTTATTTAAACTGACGAATATTCTCGTTCTCTGTTCTCAACTGGAAAAAAATTGTAACAAATATCATGAGTTTTTCAATTCATACAACTTGGAGGTTTTCATAAAGTAATGAATTACAGAAAATGAAATTTCCTAAGGTGTTTCATCCGATTTTTTTAAATTATGCTAGAAAATGTTATTTCATTGAATTTCAAATGTAAAATCATCGATTCTACGAATTTTTTTCGATTTCGTTCACCATACTGCTTATTGGATAGTCCTCTTCTATAGAAAAGGCGAAGGAAAACGCTTTTTATTCTATTACACCGGGGAATTATGAAAAAACCTTTGCTGGCTATTTTCTCAACTGACTTCAGTAAATACTAAAAACTCCACGCGTTAAATAGTCGTCTATTTCCGTAATTAGTTACAAAATGAATGAGATGAAAGTTTTTTCCTGATTTGTTACGAAAAGTATGCCACTTCATTAGTCAAAATTAGACCTCAACTGAAAAGAAACTTTGTTTTTTCAATTAAATTCATATAAACGTTACAAGATTCCTATTTTATTGATGAATATAAATGTTAAACACACGTTTTTTTTTCTAATTTTTGATATGAGAAGGATACAGAAAACAAATAGAGAAGATTTTTGGACGCATCAATCGATGTCTGTATGACATCAATAAAAAATAGGAATACAAAAAAGATATTATTTCTACTTCTCAAACAATGTATAGAAAATGAGGAAGGAAAAAATGTCGAAAAAATATATTCAAATAACAATGTTTTGTGAGATTTCCACAGAATGGTGTACAAAACTGCAACACGTGTTTTACTATACAAAAGCTTTCTGAAATAATGCTATTCATACTGCATGAACAGTCCACAGTATGAACTCGTCTGAGGACGAACTCTATAGCAAAACATATGTTGCTGTTTCAAAAATTTCTCAGTGAAAATCCAACAATAAAGTGTTACTTGCATAAGTTATGAATTTCTTATCAAGTTTCGGTCAATTCCATCGCAAGTCGAAAATATTTAAAAACGCTAAAAATATTTTTCCTATTAGCGTTATTCCTTTCTATGGCTGGCATTAAATCAACTACTTACTAAGTCATATGAATATTTTTTATGAACTTTCATTGTGCCGGAGCAAACTTCTCCAGTGACTCGGAGTCATGACATTTTTGCAAGGATTGAGAGAATCGACCTGATGGGAACTTCTAGAACACAAACTGAACGTTATTTTGTTGATAAAATTCCAAATATATTCCATTACGAATGTCTGCAGCACAAACTGAATGAGGAAAGGTGATTTCCGTGTTATTTGATGTCCATAGTTAGTTGTTTCAGATTGATTCATTTACAGTTTGTATTTGGAAGAAAATTCCGAGTATGATCTAAACGTCTTTGTAAATATCTTTCGATATATTCCATATTTTTCTTTCCTCCTTCGGAAGTTTCACTTTCTTTATGATGATGGAGAAGAAGGGATGGAGTGAAAACTCAAGAATATTTTCCGGTAGTTTAACTCTTTTGAAAAAATTATCTTTTTCCAATAAATATTTACTGACTCCTCCTGGGTTCATAAAAGAATAATCGAAACTTCATTTGATGTACCCCAAATTGAATTCGAAATGTATTTGAAAACATTTTTTGTTTCATTTTTGAAGAAGGTATTTTTTATAAGTAGTATAAATCATCCATAATACTGAACAGATGTGGTTTTCATCGAAATTCATAATTTAGAACTGCTACACTTATATTTGTTTCTATTTCTTGAATCTTTGACAAAAACCATTCTTGCGGAAGTCTTTAGAAGTAAAGTAGAAGTTTAAAAATCTATCAATATTATTATTATTGTAGGCGCCTCTTCCACCAGAAAAAACATTACTCACTTACACATTAGGTTGCATCCAGTAGTTCAAGGGCGAGTGGTGCCAGAAGCAGCATCACCCAAGCACATCCTAGAAAACTCCAAGAGAAAACACTAAAAAACTCCCGTCCGTTCACTGCGCACTTTCAAACAGCCCAAGTCAAAACTCCACCGTGGCGCGAAAAGTCACTAGAGACCGCAACCCGGACCATTTAAACTGCACTCGGGGCCGAATAAAGCTCGAGAACGATCCAGAGCGTAGACCAGCGTAGAAAAAAGAAGGCTACTACGACGTACTCTTCCACACCGACGTTGATAGCACAATGCTCGTGGAGAGATACACGCGGTCCCCACTCGCACCTACCCTTACCTGTGATGGACGCGCACTGCGCTGCGCAAACTTGGATCTTTCAAAGATCACAAATTAAAATTTTATCAGTTTATCTAATTGAGTTCGGAAATTATCTGGAACAGATCGATCCGAGCCGATGAAATATTGGCAGGCTGTACAGGGTGGGACATATTTTGCGGTGGAACAGGGGTTGAGGGATCATTTTATCTCAAAAAACTGCTAGAGATATTGGACTTTCACTCAGGCTTAGCAAAAGCCGATAGATCGTTATCATCAATGAATTCAAGCAACACTTCATTGTGGGATGTACACAGTTTATAAAACCGCAGCCTGTGTTTCGCTAGACAAAATCTTCCTCAGGCGTGTTCATACTGACGAAATTCTACATAAATAATGCTTTATATAACAAATTTGAAACATATTACAATTTATCTACTAAATGACCACAGGAATTTTTCTAGAGTTCGGTCTGTGTTATTGATGACTTGTTTATTTTGTGGAAATTCATGATCACTTCAATGAGATGAATGAGAGAAAACACTTTTTGGTCTAATTTCCACTACGTTTATTTATTCTTACGCCCGGTTTCAGGGGTTTAACTCACTCTCAAGTAAAAATTTTTTCTTTAATCCGTTGATGAGATCACTTCAATGAAATTAATGAATGAAAACACCTTTTTGTCCAATTTCCACTAGGTTTATTTATTCTTACGACCGGTTTCAGGAGTTCAACCCATTCTCAAGTAAATATGTTTTCTTTCATTCATCAATGAGATGAATGAAAGAAAACACTTTCTTGTCTAATTTCCACTTATTCCATTTCCACTTATTTCCATTTATTCTTACGACCGGTTTCAGGGGTTTAACCCGAGTAAAAATTTCCGCTACGTTTATTTATTCTTACGACCAGTTTCAGAGGTTTAACCCATTCTCAAGTAGAAATTTTTTCTTTCATTCAATAATGGAATGAATGAATGAAAACACTTTCTTGTCTAATTTCCACTAGATTTATTTATTCTTACGACCGGTTTCAGGGGTTTAACCCGAGTAGAAATGTTTTCTTTATCTGAAATAGATATAAACGAATTGAAAAATATTGCCAATAAACTAGTCAATGAGTATCCTGACGATTTAGAAGATACATTAGGGAACGAATGTATTCATATACATTGTCAACTCAAAGATTCTTCAGCAAATACGACAGATTTAAACACTGCACAAAATATATGTAATGAATTAATCGAAATAAAGAAGAAAAATAATATCAATCACTTCAATAAAAAACAAAACATTAGCTGTTAAATTGCCAAAGAGAAGAAATACATCATTTTGTCAACCAGGAGAATAAATGTTGAACTTGTTTAGGGGAATAACTTAGCTCTGCAAATCTGTTATGAACCATATAAGCCGAATATGAATGTACACATTTTACAAATTTTAAATCATATTCACAAATTTTACTTCACTTTTACCAAGTATCGCTATGTAGAGACCTTTTTCATTTTGATTTTTAATATTTGATGAAATGAACAAATGTTATGAATTTTATCACCACCCTTCAATGCATAAATGATGAATTCAATCACCAACTTTCAAATCTTCATTCATTGTATTTTTCTCAATAATCATCATATATTCTTATTGTTAACCATCACACGTCACGTACAAGCGATAGTTTCACTGAAGCTTGTGCTTCTGTGATGAACAGTGTTTATTTACTTTCACCATCCTGTATACATACTGATTGTCTAATTGATTATTAGTGAATGAATATTATTATTATTATTTTTTCACCGTACTATGCGCTGGTCAGGCCCTATCCCCCGAAGCCCCGATACATTCGGGAGGGGGCGCCAGCATTATCAACCAACGACCACTCCCCACACCGTGGGGTTAGTGACCATTGGGTCCGAGAATCATGTGCCCTGAGCAAGCGCAATGAGCCAAGAATAACAGCCTTCTGCATTTGTCCGGCTAAGTTTTCTGCCTACGTGCGGCAAGCCGATACGATTTTAAGATTCGAGAGTGGAGAGGACATCATTTCACCAAGGACTCCAATAATCAGAGTAACCATCTTGACAGAGTGGTCTGGATATAGTCTGCGGAGTTCGAAGAGAAAATCTCGATATTTAATCCGTTTTTCCTCTTCTTTTCGGATGATATTCGTCTCGCCAGGAGCTGAAAACTCCACGACAAATATCGTCTTGCTTTGATGGTCGAGAAGGACTATATCAGGCTTATTAGCTTGTATGAGCCTGAGGGTGGGGAACGAATAGTTCCAATAAATTCGGCACTTCTCGTTCCCCA
>WOGR01003868.1:0-15355 GCA_015342045.1 Leptinotarsa lineolata | reverse complement strand
TTGTAAGACGAAACAGTTCGACACCTGTACCATCATCATTCCACAAATCATCTACACAGAGGCAGCTAGATTTGAGAACTTCAGCTAAATAGAGCAGACTTATCAGAGCCTGTACTTCAGCAGTGTCGGTTTCTTTGCAGTTTCTCTCCCGCTTGTAATTTTCTTTGAAATTTTTAATATGCTGGTTAGTCTGTTCGACGATTTGTCCAAGTATTTCCAGACTGAAAAAGTGATTCCATATTTCAAAAATGCCTTTAATATTTTTAATAACTCCCTTTGGCCCAGGAAAATGTTTAACGATATTTTCTTTTCTGACTTTAGAACTTGTTGGAATATGTTTTGCCCATTTGGTAATCTTATCTTTGCCAATAAAAAAGGGCATTTGCAAAGGAACTTGTTCTGAATCACTATCAATATCTATTGAATCACTGTCGGAAATTTCTTGCTCGGTAGCTGAAACTGTTATTTGTTCTTCTACAACGTCCTCCTCCTCCTCATCAATATCAGAATCATCCATTATCATTGCAGTCTCGACCTCATTCCCTTCCAGGCACTCTATCATGAGTTCATGAAGCCTTTCCTGCTCTTTTTCGTAAGACGCCATCTAAAAAGTTGGTGACAACAAGATGTTATACTGAAAAATTTTAATATTTTCGCTCTTACCTTGAAAAGTTTTAGACAAACCGAAAATTACAAAATACATTTACAATTGTTTGAAGCGTGGTAGCTTACTGGCCGCGGACTGTGACTCCGCAAATGAACCTAACTTCTAGAGAACTATTAGAAAGAATGCCATGTGCTACCCTGTGGCACCGTACAGAGTGTGCCTGTAGTCTATCACATGGTTTATGAGGAATACTCAAAGCTGTGGGATCGGCAAAAGTAGGAATTAACTGTAAATCGTAAAAACATGAACGTGCGGAGTACCAGTCCGCGCGCCAGTTGTGGAAGGTTAATCTCGTCAGTCCTGGATTGATTCTGATGATTATTTTTTAATCTGGAGTAGCTCGTACAAAAATAAATCCGGCATATTGCTTACATCAAAATTAATAATAGGGAACACGTGTGTTTTTTATTCTCTTAAATAATTTATGTTGGCCTCATGTGTGAAATAGTAAGAGAAATTTTTAAATCTTTTTTATCATCCTGATCAATTAAAACAACCCTTAAACAATCCAGATACTCAAATTTGAAAACTGAACGACCCTGTCTGTGAAAAATTGGTATTTAGCAAAGTAACGATCGGGCCGGATTTGGCGGGCCGGATTTGGCCCGCGGGCCGTAGTTTGGAGACCCCTGATCTACACATTAAAACGTATTTTTTCCTCGGCTTTTCAAATAAACCAAACTCGGTGAGATTTTGATCCATTAACTTGAACATAGTTTGATGTGGTTGTCGTTTTTCGGGATACAAGTTAATACATTTCCGATGTCCTAATGTTTCTATCGTATTTGTAATAAAATTTGTATCATATCTCTTTTTTCTTCATTCGTGAAAGCCATTTTTCGACAAAAATTCAATGACTTCTACAATGACAAAATATTATTGAGTGTAACAAATTGAAAGTCAAATTTAGAAACATCAAAGTCAAAGCCTATTATGATTAGGATTAATTTTTTTCAGTATCTCCAATTTGTCGAGAAAGACTGATAAATTATGATACATTATTGAAGAGGTAAAATCTGGATCTATTCAAAACAGAAAGAATCCAATATAGCGCCCCTAAGAAAAAATAAAGTTGATGATGGTGGCCGGAAGACGAAACGTCAGATAGCAAATCTGAAAACATTTTTATGTAGCAGGGAAAAAGTGGCAATATGAATGGCAAATCTGAAAACACCATTATGTAGCAGGGAAAAGTGGCAATGTGGAAGTGCAATTTATTTTCGAATCCTTAAAAAAATAAAACCAGAAAAAAATAAAAGTAATTTTCCGAAATTTCCATTTTTTCCGGATATCTCCGGATATACTCGGAATTTCAGAACCTTCTCAACGGCATATTTTTAGTCAGGTAAATGCGCAGCTTTGCCCCAATTCAACCATCTTCGTATCTCTCATAGTTTCCGAGATCACAGTGGTGAGGATCGGATTTGAAACACCCTTTATAATAGTTCCTATAGATCTCTTGTTAAATAGTTAGATGATCGTCATATTCTCAAAGGCATAATTTCTGTTGTCCATGAATTTCTTGCCCCCTATTATAAGTACCTCACAATCGCATGAAATATGAGCTTTGATGCATCGCCTGCATCTAAGGGCTTCGTTATTTTTCTATATCTATTTTGTTCAGGTTGTTGAAGCATGTTCAGGGCCAATATGTAGTTGATGACCCATAGCTGCCATTGTCTGTGATTCTAAGTGTTTTGGCATACATTCAATTCTTCCCGGCATAATAGTTTCGATGTGACTTTTGGGTTCGTTTGGGTTCGTTGATCGAGAAAAATATTGATTCGTTCATTTACTTTATTTGAAATATTTTTTTCATTCTTGCAACCTCATCAGCCAACTCGTTTGAAGTTTCAGAATTTTTTTTTTAGGAATTTATCAAAACAATCAACTGAGAAAAAACTGCATTCGACGTATCTAACCGCCCTTCAACAAGATGATGACTTGTGGGTTCCTTTAAGAGGAAAACCTATCGACCACGAAAATGCTCGAGATGATGTCTATGACGATAATAATGATGAAGATGAAGTCGATGATGATGAGGGTTTTTTTCATTCTGGAGCTGCCGAAATAAATGATAGTCATTTGGATGTGTACTGCGGAAATATTATATTTCGGTTAGTATTTTTGGAGAATGTGATGCCTTATAGCTTAGATGATTCATTTTTTTAATACATTCGAAGTCAATAATATCTGTATATAGATTAATGTAATCTGGATAATATAAATATCAAATTTCGGGAAATATTCAACATTTCTCTGTAGACATATCTATGTTTTTATGCCAAACCCAATAATGTTCAGAAGGAACTTTCTTATGTATGTTTTCTACTCGAGTAAGTAAGATGTATTTAGCAAAAAATACATCTACTCTATCCAGTGATGAAGTAGATGTATCTAGCTTTTGCAGAAGACTAATTTTAATATATAATAATCACTAAATGGTACTAAATCAATATTGTAAAAAAACACCGAGTAGTACAGATAGAAAAAATGCTAAAATACTTTTATTTTATTCATATTCTGACTAATCGAATTCAATGAAAATTGCTCGCTAAGGAAACAGATGAACTAGACCAAACTTGAGAACTTTTGAGATTATATGCATATTGCGATATTAATTAAATACAATCAGTATTTGTAACATATTTGATACCTTCTTCTAAATTATGTAAATTCTGAATACTTTTTTGTTCTAGGGTGATAATCATGGCAAATGGATGAACAAGGTCAGAATATGGATTTTTCAATAATTGAGCAGATATTATTCGCTTAGAGTCTTGACATCGATTATAAAGCTTCAATGTGATCCTAACTAGGTGAGGTCATCATTTATCGTGTTAATTTACTCATTTATTTGTTACAGAACACCAGAAGTGGACTGTTTCCCTGAACCGAATGCCCTGAATCCTTGCGAGGACATAATGGGCGCCTCCTGGTTGAGGATATCAGTGTGGTTTGTTCTGGTTCTTGCGATCTTTGGCAACTTAGCTGTTATTATAGTGGTATTCTTCAGCGGTTCGGAAATAACTGTTTCTAGATTTCTCATATGTAATCTGGCATTGGCAGATTTTTGCATGGGATTATATTTGTTGCTTATTGCGTCCATGGATTATCATTCGGTTGGAACTTATTTTAACTTCGCCTTCACCTGGCAGTATGGTAAGGAAATAAACAGAGAATATTGTTTCTTTGGTAACATGAATATTTTGATGTTATTCACGATATTTGAATGAGGTTTGGTGAGCGGAAGTATTTCGCAATTTAGGGGTATAATAAGCAGTACCAGTTTTACTGTTTTTGGTTCTCTTGACGAAAAAAATTTTACGCCCTCATGAGAGTGCCTCTTTTTAAATATCTACGCCTTTGGCGGGGTCTGCCAGATATTGAACTTCGGCAAAACATTTTCATTATTATTACCTTCGATTGATGACTGGAATATGTAAATACGAGGTGTGATTAGGAAATAATAGGACTGGTTTTCTGTAAGACAAACGGTCCTCAAAGTTAAACGCCATCTTGTTGAGCCACCTGTCATCCCCCTCCACAATTCAGCCGATTGGATGACACGAGCACAGAACACCTGTAGTTAGGGTGTTCTGTGACACTAGCTTGTTTAGTTGGGCAACAGCCTTTGTTAATGTTGAACCGGGTATCTGATGCTACTCCGAGAGAAAAAAATAACGTATCAACGAGATATTCTCAGTAAAACTCCGTAACTCCACAACAAAGACCTATTATGACTCTGAAACTGAATGACTAACAATACACTGGAATAGTTCACAGTTCGAAGATGAAGGTACGAATACCCAAATCAAAATTTCAGGCCATGATAACTGTTTTTTTCGACTGGGTTCCTTGGTTCCTCCAGGAGAAACAGTGAATGAAAAGTATTGCATTGAGGTTATAAGTAGCTACTCTCCGTGAGCGAGTAAGAAGAAGGTGATCAGCATTATTGAAGAACAAGTCGTAAACTTATATTAGGACAATACACAAGCCCATATTGCACTGACGATAAGGTGATTTTTGGTTAAGTATGGGATCCCTACAGTGGAATGTGTGAATCAAGGAGACTATGAATATGCTTTCATAAAATGACTCAAAATACTGTTATGAACAGTAGAAAATTCGAATGAAAGGGTGTGGCAATAGTGGAGGTGAGAACATTGAAATAAGTAAAGTGAAAGTTGACAAAGAAAAAAATAGTTACAACAAAAATCCTGTTATTCGTTTTGAATAGAATGCCAATTTCACATTAAATACATGAAATTCGATAAATTCAAACATCAATATATTACGTTAGTTGAAAAATAAGTTCACAGAGTAGATTAATAACCAGAAATCGAGTTTCATTACACTAAACTCATCAGTAAAGAGTCGAATGTAATGACAATGCTTACAGGTTCGTATGAACTGATAGATATTGAAACCTATTTATGAGAAAGAGATTCCAAAAACAATTTTATCAAACCGGATCATTACAGTAGCTTCCTTTCACTGTCTGAAACCCACCAATAACACGCTACAGAGTGAACTTCAAAGAGAGAAAATGCAAATGTTTTTCAAAGCTGAAGAATATTGGTTTTTTCTAAATGTATAACCATACCCAATCAAATAAATCAGTCTGATTCACCTGTTGAAATTGTCAAATTTTATAAATGGGATTTCTATGGATTTCCTCAGCTAACAAGGAAATTTGGAGTGTAGAAACCATCACTGATTTAGAGGAGAGTCAGAGATTTGTAATTCTTGCATTTCAAAGTGGTATCAGAGACGATGTTCAGAAATATGTCAGCACATTGGATAATATCAATAAATTAGATATAAGCAATTGCGGCATATACGAAAGCTCATTGCATCATTATTCATGATAGTATTATTGAAAAACTCCTACTTAGCGAAGTTGTGAGAAGTATATCATAAAAACCGAGGGTTTCTAGATATCAGTAGGCAAAATGATGTGAGGTATTATTGACCTTCAGCGATTTTATTTACTAAGAGAAGCTGAGGAATAGTATTTTTATCCAAAAGAAATTTCGATAACAAATGGCGTGCAGACAAATCATGATATATTGAAGCCACCAGTAATATTTGATTTATACTTCTGATATTGTATTATCTACAAGAAAACAAAATTAGGACTAGGAAATAATGGAATGGAATAGCAGTTGCAAATTCCAAAGTATGGTAAATTCCGGGGGAGGCCAAATGTTCTTCAGCCTTGTTCCGACCAGCTCATATAAGACCCAGAAATTGTAATTACACCGTACTTGCAACCAGCTCGTATAAGAAGCTCATTAACAAAGATGGTCTATCGAAATGAAGATCATTCAAGACACAAAACTTTTGCGGATCATTCATTTCTGTGCCATCTTGTCGACTACATATTCCGTGTAACGAGCTTTATTTGAACATACCCCATTGAACATACATAGTTCTTTTTTAACCAAACTTTCATGTAAATTTTTTTGTTTAATTTGTATGTATTGTACTTTTCCATATATGTATAGCAAATGAAATGAATAGATGCTTGGTTGATCTATTACACTGATTTAATTGTGAAAAATGAGTCAACACAACTTAACTGTATGGGATACACTCATCGACTAACGAAAGCGGCTAAGATGGGACTAGTTAATACATCTGTTCTTGAATAAGTAAAATTAGGGGTTGAAGCAGAGACGTAACAATAATTTTGAAATTTTGAAATATGCAGGAAATTGCCCCCCGCCTTGAAAGAAACATGTTTCAAAATATAAAAGAGTAAACATGAATTGAAACTTACATTGTTAATCATCATACCAAACATTATTTGCAAAAGTCATTCATAAAAGTCAATAAAATATATCACTCTTGATGTTCATCTGGTAATGGGCACAAACAGGCAAATCCGCGTCGAATAACTCCTTTAGAGGTTCTAACGGATACAGCTCGAACAACTCCATCGCTACCTGGCTAGAGCGATTCTATTCTGCCTAAAAGCCAGGACATAGGCGCTGCATTATTGTCTTCAACCAAAAAAAAATTCATTTTGATATCTGGAGACTGTTGTGACCACTTAGATCGCTGCTGAGATGTAGAGATGTAGTCTCGGGACCATCGAGTCCATATGTGCTGCTGTAATTGCTGGAGTTTCTGATAATGACTCAGTCGGCGCTCATTTGTGGTTCGAACATCTGTATATGGCCTACCAGTTAGAAAGTGGCCCGGAATTATTGGAAGGAGGTCGTTAGGATCGGAACTATTTGGAAAGAGTGGTCCGGAATTTAGTATTGCCTCAATTTGTAAGAGAACCGTTTGAAACTCCTCATATACAAGGCATGCTTCACTTAAAACCCGTCTCATATGATGCTTCATGACTTCAACGCCGGCCTCCCATAAACCACCAAAGTGGGGAGAATATGGTGGAATAAACTTCCATTCGATACTTTCATTTGCGCATAATGAAATTATGGTTTTGTCATTATTGGAGAGAAAACTGGTTAGATTTTCTAATTCTGTTTCAGCTCCCACGAAATTCCTGCCGTTGTCAGAAAACATCCTGGAAGGCTTACCTCTTCTAGCGCAGAATCTGCGAAATGCCGCGATAAAAGATTCAGTTGTTAAATCCGTAACAATTTCAATATGTACGGCCTTTGTTGTAAAGTAGATAAAAGGAGAGACCCATGATTTATAAGTCTTGAAGCCGCACCCTTTTCCGTCGCGAAGAAGAAACAGACCGGCATAATCTATTCCACTGTTTGCAAAGGGCAACGATAAAGTGATTCTCTCCGTTGGTAGCTCTCCCATGATAGGATACGAAATTTTAGGCTCGGCACGAGAACAACAAATGCAATTGTGTACAATTTTCTTGGATATGTATCTACCTGAAATTGGCCAGAACTCTTCCCTGAAGGCAGATAGTAGTTGCTGGGGGCCAGCATGCATGAGCTTCCTGTGCATTTTCAAGAAAACTAATCTAGTGAAACTATGATTTGAAGAAAGCAAAATCGGATGCTTTTTACTGAAATTAGATGTGGAATACTTGGGTCTTGTCCCAACTCTCATAAGCCCCTGGTTATCCAGAAAAGGGCTGAGTTTGAGAATTTTGCTATTTGAAGAAATATGTTTTCCTTGAGTGAGAGTAGGATATTCTGCTGAAAAGGCCTTCATTTGGATATATTTAGAACAATAAACATATTTGTAATTTCTTTGCAGTTAAAGGATGATAGTAGCGTAAGTCCTGAGATATCTTACAATTATGAATAAATCTTTAAAGATATGCTATACATCTTTTGAGTTTCAACAAGTATGAAAATTTGTTAATGGGAAGCTCATTCATCACTTGGGAAACTAATGAAGTAGTGTTTTTCGACCTTTCGACCTCAATTCAGGTAGATTATTACTTAGCTGAATTACTTAAGAATTTGGCCATTGCTCATTTTGATGCACAATAGGGACCGTGCCACCAGGACTCTGAGTCAATCAAACTAGAAGGAACCTTAAGAAAGTAAATCTGCGGGGTTTTCCTTCCTCCTGATATGGCGTCAATTTTATGGACACACGGTTACTTACGAAAGTTTTAAGTAAGTGGGATGCTGATCTGACTCATCCTAACACGATAGTAGAATCTGTCCAATGATAAAGAGAATGAAAAGGATTTCTTGTGGCCCGAAGAATTCTATGCAGTAGGTGAGCAGAGAGAACTGCTCCACACAACTCCAATCGCGGTGAAGTAGTACGTTTCAGGGGTGCTATCTTGGATTTGGCACACAGAATATTGACAGTAACGTTTCTCAGGTAGTCAATACTGCGAATATACGCACAACTACCTCATGCTTGTTCTGATGAGTCACAGTATGGAGTATGGATCTTGATCCGAGATAGATTACGATATTTTACGTGTCTTGGAACTTGGAATACATAAGTCGTTGAGAGAATGGAGCATGCGGAATATCTTGCGGAACTGATTCGTCCTAGGTTAACTTTTTGAGTCAAAGTTTTTGTAGAATACATTTTGCAACAATAGTACATGGAGCAAGTAAACCTAGAGAATCATAAATTTGAGCTATACTAGAGAAAATTGTTCGTTTAGTAACACGAGAATGATTTTTCATCGAACTGATGTTATATAATAACATATGTTGTATAGGGGACCATAGTAATCCCAAGGTTTCAGAAGGTACCTCACCTGGATATTCTCCAAAGTTTGAACTTTTCGTAAACAAAGATTACGAAGTTCTTCAATAGAATCTGACCCTGTGAAAAGATCGTCTACATAAAAATCTGAAAGGATAATGCTACAAGCCATTGGGTAAGAAGCTTTATTTTCCAATGCTAGTTGCTGGATGCAACGTATCACTAAAAAGAATGCTGACGCTGTACCATATGTGACGGTATTCAGTTCGTATGGCACTAACGTGTCTGAAGGATGAGCAATATTCGCTGAAGATGTTTCTGAGAAGGTGTGATGAAAACTTGCCTGTACATCTTACATATGTCTGCTGAATCGACATAATAATACTGACGATTTCTAATGAGTGTCAAAAAATCGCTTTGAATTTCAGGATCAACCATTTGTATATCGTTCAATGACCAACCAGAAGTTGAAAACAACTCTGAGTTCGGACGTTGTACTTTGTTCTTTCAAAACACCATGATGGCACACAAAGTATTCATTGTTTTAAGACAATTGGTCCTGAACTGTGGACGTGTGACCTAAGTTAATGTATTCTTCCATGAATTTTGCATATAAATCACGGAGGTAGTCGTTCCTCTGCTATCTGGATTCCTAATTGTGGAAACGTCTCCTAGCCTGCTCTCTAGACTCCCCTAATTTATCAATAGATTCCTTTAGAGGAATGTGGATCATGAATCTGCCACTGGGATCTCGATTTTTCTTTGAGAAAGGTTAACAAGTCGTCGATTTGGAAACTTTATCAAGATAAGGAAATTTCGTGGATTCCCACTCACTCCTATTCGTTTCGTCGAGTTTGTTATCGATCAGAAAAATCAAAAGAGCGTCCCAAGTTTCGCTTGATCACCTAAACTCTTTCGTGATCGTAGACTTTTTGCAACATTATCGCAGATTTGTTTGAGACCCGAAGAGGACTCCTTTTGAAGCGATGAGATTTCAAATAGGGATTTAGTGTGTTCATGTAAGAAAGATCGTTTATCGGTATAGCTTTCACACAATAGATCCCATGCGATTTTGAAATTATCGTTACAAATTTTCAATGAAGCTATTGTTTCTAGAGCCTCACCTTTCAAGGATGCTTTGAGATATGCTAGACGTTGAAAATCGCCAATTTTGGAATTTTAAATGATCAGTGAGTGAAACGAGTCATGACATTATAACCATTCTGCACTACCATAAAAAATAGGCAAATCGAGAGTAGGAAGTTTAATACTCTGCAAATCGATTGAATTTGTATTTAAGTTGTCCACGCTTTGAAGTAGGGGTATTTGTGTAGCGGTCGGTAAGTTTTGCGATTTGTTTTGAACATTTTCATTGAGTGGAACATCGGAAAAACTCGTACTGACTAATAGGAGGATTCGAAATATTGCAACTTTTAGTAGATTCCGTATACATGTCTAGAAAGTCCGTCGCGTTAGCCATTAGTTTGTGGTATAAGTCTTCAAAAGATATACGTTCCTAATAATTCATCGTCTGATGTGGGTAATAAACAGCCGCTTTCCTTATCCAGAAGGCGATTTCAATGCACTAGACCAGCCTAAAAATGCTTGACGTGAACTTGCAATGTTTTTGTGTTGACACAACTTGAATTTATGTATCAATGACTTCAAAATTTATTTACATCATATGCATATACATATATACATCAAGGATAATATTTTTTTCGTCAGAAAAAGTACATTTGCTACTTAGTTTTACTGGAGAGAATGTAATAAAAGACCAACGGGTCTGAAACGATCCCTTTTCTAACTTTCAATGATTTATAATTATCTTAACAGATCAATTATTTTCGCACCCTGAAATACACCGCCCTATATATAGGATCGTTCAGCCGAAGGAATTCATTTTTATATTTTAATTTGGTAGCGCGGAATTTGCTGCCACCAGATCAGAAAAGTTTGAAATCCGTTCTGATCACACGGATTGAGAATTAATTAGTTTGGTCAACAGACGAAACAGTTACCTTCATATTTTATTCCGAGCGAGACGGCTTAGTTTTGTCACCAGTTAAGTTCGTAGAGGCTGTATTCGACCATGACTTCCCAAATGCATGGAATTTTTATGGATTTGAGGAAAATGAAATGATATTGGGCAGAGTTTCCACAAACCAATTTTATTATAATTAAAGTAGGTGACATTATTGGATGAAACAAATAATAAAATATATAACAACAAAAATTATTGACTGAATTTTAATCTGTTTTAACGAACAATTATTAAATGAAAAATAAATATATAATTTTACCCGACTGGAAACATCTACATAAACCAAAATTTGTAAAAATTGACACGATCATTCCTTTGAAAAAAATCTAATCAAAACCAAAATGAACTACAACTGTGAAGGACGATTGATAGACTCACTTAATCGCCCCTCCCTGTATAACCCGTTTCGTAGATATATAAAAACTTCCAATAATACCTTAGGTGCCAATTCAAAGAAATATAAAGATACACACGCATGCAAAAATATACTCATCCACAAAACGTAGATGAACTCTCCTGAGATCTCCGTCAAAAGCCACTATTTCCCAAAAACTGTCCTAAACTCTTACCAGGAACTCGAAAGCGAAATAAATCAACCCAAAAATACTTCTCGGAACAGTGACTTGAAATATGTAAATATTTTCGTTCACACAAGATATTTCTCATGAATTTCCTAACTTTATAGGAAATTCGACTGAAATGCCCAAGTTATCTTTCGCATCTTTGAACTAAGTTCTCTTAAGGGGGGTGGAAGTCGAATTCTCCCAGAGAGTCCCTGTCCAATCGGGAAGCTCTAAACTATTTCATCGATTCGTACACTTAGCTCCCTCTTCAAATCCTGGTGGATAATTCGGCAAGAATTACTTAGTAGTCAAATGCCGTGATTCTGCCACTGACATACAGATGTCACTGCCAGGGCCATTTCGTATTTTGAACATGTATTCCTTAGTTTAGGAAATAAAGGCGTTATTGGTTTTTATCAATTTGTTACATTAATGATGGTTGTTCAGTCTCGTCTATGACCCTCTGAACTCTCAGCCAATAATTCATATTTTCTTATAGGACAACTTTGACAATATTAATTCGACCCTTTAGGAAAATTAATAGCAAAGTTCTTAAAACATCGACGCAATTAATTTTTACGACTTTGTTTTTCTTTAGAGTGACTGAGCCCTACGTGACCTAAGGTCGTTACTGAAAGTTGATAACGGTTTCCTTAAAAGACAAAGACTACTATAATATTTATACTTGGTTGAAAATTTCATTTCCAACCTAGGATATATTACAATTGGGAGGGTATAACTGCAATAAAAATCTGCAAATACTTACTTCGTAGACAATACCTCCTTATTCTTGAAAGTTTCAAGGTACGTTCGATAAACTCTGGTGATGAATTGATTCAATTCTCTCATATAGGGAGAACATGAATGATGACTTTTACTGGAAACTTGTTGTTTGGTCCAGCCCGACTCCAAATGGAGGGTCACAATAATGGTTTCAACAACAGAGATGACTGAAACTGAAATGAATTGAGTCATTTATTATTTTTTCCAGATCATTCATCCGCATGCCTGAACAAAACTGAACAAAATGACTACGAGGTTGGTTAACTACTTGATAAAACTATTCTTCCATACATTAGGTATAGTTTTTCAAACTACTAGAAAAGTTTTAAAATCTATGCCCATCTAAGTGCACATCACATCACAGGTTGACTATCATGAGTGCTTAAGTTCACTCAATGAATCAACCGCTATTGTAAATAGAATTGATCCCCAATCTGGGACGATGGTACTCACTGCTCATCATCTGATCCTTCCTACTATTCGCACCTTGTACTGGCCCATATGTATTCTGAAAACTTCTCGAGCATCTAATCAAGGCGAGACTCTTGAGAGAAATCGAAAATATAGGCGATCTAAATGAAAATCAGTTCGGTTTCCGAAAAGGTAGATCAACAACAGATGCACTGGGGAAGGTACAAAACATCGCAGACCAAGCAAACGAAAGGATTTACAGAAAAAGGTGCGCCATGATAACGTTGGATGTACAAAATGCTTTCAACTCCGCGCCATGGAAAGGGATTCTGAACGAAATCGAAAGAAGAGGTGTACCTGCACACCTGTACAAGATGTTTGCCAGCTACCTTGAAGAGAGGGTGCTACTAGTAGGATACAAGGGAAAAATGAACATCACCTGTGGGGTGTCACAAGGCTCCGTAATTGATCCCGCGTTGTGGAATATATACATAAATCTGAAGTTCCCTAGGGAAGTTAACCTAGTAGGATACGCAGATGACCTAGCCGTAGTGGTGGGAAAACTGAAGAAAGTTTGGTAAGAACTTCCGATAGAACTGTGAAGGATATAGCCGAATGGATGACAGCGAAGCAACCCAAGCTTGCCCCTCAAAAGTCAGAGGTAGTACTGCTGGCAGCAGGCAGAAAACTGAAGAGTGTTACAATCGAATTGGAGGAAACGAACATCTGTAGCCAAGAATCCATTAAATACCTGGGAATCCACATGGATCGAAATATGAAAATGGGAGCTCCTGTTAGAAAAATAGCAGAAAAGGCGGGCCATAAGCAGGATAATGCCCAACGTTGGGGGTCCTCGGATAGGTAGCAGAAGAATTCTATGCTCAGTCGCCCAGTCGATCATGCTATATGGCACAACAATTTGGAAAAGAGCCATGGAAAAAAAGATATATAAAAATATATTACTTAGTATCCAAAGGAAAGCAGCCATAAAAATAGTATGTGCATATAGAACAGCATCAACTGAAGCTCTGCACGTTAAACGGTGTGATTTCGTTAATCCTTAGCTCGAACCAGTTTAGACTTTTGAGGGTTACTTCAGGGGCGACACTTGCTTAACGGAAAACCAATTTTTAACGTATTAGTTTACTACCAGAATTCAAAACTAACGTCGATATAAACAACAGGGGGCTGTTTTGGAATTAATCCTTTCTTTGATTCGATTATTTTCTACATACAACAAGCTTATCTTTGTTAATTATATCAATTTGCCCACGACACATTAATTGCGCCTAAAATTATTTATGTCAACATATTCATTAGTATCATGAAAGGAACCTGGAAAATAATACGTACATCCAAATCAGATATTAATAATTAAATGGCGGTAATTTCAAAGTTTTTCTCTCAAGTCAACAGGTTAGAAATTCTGCAGACTTTCAGAGCATAGCTAGTAATGATAACATTCTGCATTGATATTTACCAACTAATGGTTGAACTATAGCTGTTACTAAGTTGTCAAGATTCTGCAAACTCTCATTGATGATTGTTTGACATGATTCCGCTAAACTTTCTTTCATATTAGATAACATCCTTTGTATTTGTGTCTTGAGATAATACAATGCATTTGCGAGATTGACATTTTTTTGTTGACCTGCGTTTGGAGTTCCGCCTGAAAATCGAAAAAATTGAAATTGAAGAAGAATACAAATATTTTTTTTTTAATTATCATACCTATTACTTGTGCTGCTTCTGATCCAGTTTCTAATTGTTGCTCCGTCTTAACTGCGAACATTTTTATACTCTTTGAGACGTTTTTGGATATTTGCTCACTTAAATTTTCCTCAATCAAAGCTACACTCAATTCACTGCAAGATTTAAAAATTTCAATCTATATACGAGGTCTATGTTGAAAAAATGGATCAAAGAATTTGTATCAAACTGTAATCAAGTGTAAAAACTGGAATTATACTCTTGAGTCAGGAAAATGTTCACAAGTGGTACAAGCTTTTCACAGAGGTTCGAGAAGATATCCTACATAAGGGTTTGTGTCGGGGAGCGTGTGCCCCGAAGCTCCGCCTCCTCCTGCTACTTGCCCTTTGCACGGTAGCGGCCTCCTGGCCTCCCAGATCTGAGCCATAGGGATTTTTAGGCTCAGTCCTGATCTGTATCCAACATTGTATCGCAACATCACCTTGGCCCTCACAAATATTTCCAACTCTTTAGGCAACCCCCCAATCTTGTTTATATCAGATGGTATAATATTATTTAAATCTATATTATCATTTTTTCTAGTACAAGCTATTAGACTATCTTGTGCAGTTATTTTATTGATGGTTATACCGCGGGCACGAAAATGTTCTAGCACGGTTTTGTTATGATTGAAAACTTGTTGATTTGTGGGATAGATTCGAAAGACTTTTTCAATCGCAAATTCGCCAGTTGGCTCTATTTTTACTCGACTCATTAAAATACTGAAATGTTCCGATTGAAGTTCTTTTACAATGCAAATGAATATGGGTTCTTACAACCTACTACACTATTTATTGTCTTCTTTTTAGAGTCGGGAAGTAGGTATTTAAAGGTAGAAGCTTGATTAAATTTTTTTTCTAGAAATATATTTTTTTATCCAACCCAAGATGTGGCATCTATTTCATGGTGGGCCTACCAACTGCCTATCATAAACGAATGCGTATACAAAATTTCGTGTCCGTGCTATTTACCGCTGAGGAGATCTAATGTACGGAGCCGATCCTGGCAGCAACATCAGGT
>WOGR01003867.1:0-15358 GCA_015342045.1 Leptinotarsa lineolata | reverse complement strand
CAAACGATATATCACAAGCCTATACTTCCTATTTAAAAAATTGGGGGTTGCATTTTTCCGTTGAAGTATGTAAAATTATAATTTTAATTTGAGGTGTTATAATTTAAATTTGAGGTGTCCCGGTTTTTTTTTAAATATATACAGTAACCGAAATAACGAATTTATTTCATTTGGCTTTTACACACTCTATATGTCAATGCAGCAAACTGTCAAAATATTTCTACTCTTGAAAATTTCCCTGCAAGAATCACGTGGCTTCATGTTAAATATCGGCCTGACAATCCGTTTTTGTGTAACAAATATCTTATTTATTTCGGTAGCATTTCCCCATAACATGATGTGAAATGATAATGCAGAATAAGCTAATGCATAATAAACTTGGATGAGCATAGTCTCCTGAAGATCATACCTCAATTACAAAATTGCGAAGTTTTTTAGATAAGCTTTCAATATGCTCAGACTATGAGAGTAAATTATCAATCATTACATCCAGAAACTTAGTGGAGTTATGTGTCTAAAGGATTTCACTATCGATCAGGTTGTTATTATTGAAATAAACAATTTTTGTTTCCTATGCATTCGGCATCAGTTTATTGGAATGACAATATATGAAATCAACAAAAAGAGTAGTAGCAGATTTTTTTGACCTGTCAATACAAAATTCATGTTAAGAATCCGATAAAATTTCATAAGTCTATTGTACATTAGTCTTTCTAAACAAACATTTTAAAATTAGAAAAACAGGTTCACTTTATTATAAATATCTGAAAAAATACTTTGAGATGAATTCATCTGTAAAATAAATCAGTTTTCTAGAAAAATGCTTTTGTTGTTATAATAAACAGCGTAATTCTGAGAAATTATTCCAATAAAATATCTTAACTTCCGGAACTCTGACCGGATTATACGTTGGTTACTTTTAATATAGAAAATAATGAAATTAATTAAATACACTTCGAAAAGTATCCTTCAGAGAGACTGTTGTTGATTACCATTTTTCTGTAATTATTGTGTGGTTGATGAATAGAATTGTGTGAAGACAATTTTTCAGATATACTTTTCAAGTCTCTATATAATAATAAAATAATGATAAAGTTTGATTGTCGAACCAATTGATAAAAGTTTACAAATATAACTCTATGACCTGAATAATCAGAAAATCACACAACCTCTCGAAGATATTTTTAGAGATAATTCAATTATGAAACAAATAAAATACAATAGAAAAATACATAAATTCACAACTATTACATAGATATTGTAAAAATTACCACTTATTACATTGGTTTATATAGGAATGAGTAGTGAATGAGAGATAATATTAAAAATAGTCACAAAGCAGACAAAACAAAATAAATATTATTCATTCGTTAGTTAAGTACATAATAAGTATGGCACCAATGTTGAAGTTGTTTTTGATGAATATAATAATGATGAATCTACAGCTTCTGTAGATTCATCATTATAATATCCATTATATATGTATAATAGGTTGCAACTATTCAGTAGAATAAACCATGTTGAAAAGCCCTGTACAATATTCATATTCAAATTAACGAGCGAATGCTACATACTCCGCTCAAATATTGCTGAGATTTTTCTGTGTGAATCGAAATGGATATCGCATTGATGGAACATTATAACTATTGGACAAATACTACCATGGTTAGTTCCAAATAAGGGAATGTGAAAAGTGATTTGTCTTTGCGTTGTGACTTGAGGTACATAGAAATTAATTTGATCCACTAGTGAAGGTGCATCGACTATTCCATTAACAAATTTGTGCAACATAATTATGCTTGACATTACTGTACGCATCTCTAAAGAGGGTAGGTAGCCCGAATCATTATAACAAAGCCGAGTGATTGTGGAGAGGATATAGTGGTAGAAAAGCACGAACATTAGCGAAAGATGCACAGTTGCGTGATATAAAACCAAATGAAAATTCAACAATAATAATAAAAACAATGAAATAGATTTCTTCAGAGAAGGTGTTCGAAATATCGACCAGCTTCTCCTACACACAGGCAACACCTTTTCTGAACGTTTTTTGTCGAAATGATTAGTTCAATACGCGTGAGAGAAGCAAAAGTCCATAAGCGTTAGGTCCGGTGTTCTGGCCGGCCAACCGTTGGGTCCTTGGTTGGCTATCCAATTATCACCAAAATTTGCAGCCAAGAAATTGGTGACAATTGCAGTGTTGTGAGGCGAAGCCCCGTCTTGTTTGAAATCTATTTTTCGAGCTCCATTAGTGGCAATTCATCAACAAGTGGTTCAATATTTCGCCTTAAAAATTCTAAATACCTCTGAAATGTGGATGTCCCATTATAAATGAACGGGCTTATAATTCTACCCCTGAAAACACCTGCCCACACACTAAATCCAAATCTTCTTTGACTTCTCTGCTCCGCGATAGAATGAGGATTTTGTTGCACCCAAGTCTTAGAACTGCGGCGGTTGAAAATGACGGCACTGCTCACATAAGCTTCATCTGTTCAAATACGATTCAACGAAAAATCACGCATTTGGTTACAACTTTCCAGGAGCCACTGGCTCCTGGTCTGAGTGATGAACTCTTCTGGTCCTGTATGGCTTGAATTTGTGTTCGTAGTACAAACTGAATAAGATTAATTCAATGTTCATATTTTTGAAAGTAGTTGTTTCAAATAGGCTCTCTTGCAGTTTGTATCTGAAAAAACTTTTGTATGCGATCTTTGTGAAAAGAATATTCTCTTCCTTTCTTTGGAAGTTTTCGCCGAATGTTTTTTTTTTCCAAAATAATATTCTCTCTTGAAAAAATTAAATATGAACCAAATTCTATTTAATTCAAGGAAGAACCCTTTCAAGCTTACTTTCTGAAAATTTTAATAAAACATATTCATTTTATTGACTATCGCCCCGTATGAGACTGCCATCTTTGAAGTGACGCAATTATACCAGACGTTCAAGTGTTCCGCGTTCGACTTCTTTGAAAACAGATTTATGACTTTGCACATATACATTCGCACCTGCTATCTAGTTTCTTGACCACCACGAACCGTTGAAAATATGCTAAATTATATCTATACGAACTCAATTTTAATGAAAAGCACATCAGGCTCGTTAACGAATATTCAATTGACTATTTTCTCCGCTAGGGGGTCGTGAAAAACCTGGTGCGCAGGATCATCTGTTAGAATTTTTGAAACTTTTATGAATTGATGGATTGATTACCAAAAGAGAATCCGTGGTAGAGAGTCATTTCCATAGAAAACAGAGCGATAAAATGGATGATAATCAAAAGTTACTAGTAAGATTTATTTCGACTTCCACTATAAAAGGTTTACAAAACCGCGACACGTATTTCTCAATCAGGATTTGACTAACTACGTATAGCTTGAAACATTTTTTATTCTGAAAACATTACTATGATCTACTTCACGATCAGATATTTAATTCTAATCTAGTTTCAACTCTTCCTGACAAGAGTGGATACAATAATTTCATTAACTAGTAAAAACAGGTAAATATTACATATTAATTATTCGAAAGTGAAAAAGCATGATCATCTGGTAAGAACATATTAAGTAACGGGGAACTTTTCGACTCAATTTGATCGTTCATTATTTCCAGAAGATCAAATTTCAAACCTTTCTTCTGGAAATGAACAGTTTTGAATTCATGATTGAACTCATATCCCTCTGTAAGAAGATGAATATCATATGTTGAATTCATCTGGAAATTATATGTTCTTTCATGCGTGCTTTGAATGTTATTTTAGTTTGACCTATGTAAAACATCAGACATGAACCACACGACAATTTGAACACTCCTAATCTATCTGACACCAAACTTTTGTCTATGTTATTTTTAATTTGCATGGTCAAGTTATTATTGTTTTCAAACGCTATATTGACACCTTCATTTTTTAGGAAACTAGAAATGTTCAAACTGGGTTAGCCCAAATATGTTAACGTTCTATGACTTTCCTCTTATGTCTTGAAATCGGGTGAGTTTCCTTTATCACTGAAGGAGAATTAAGTTTTCTTTCTGAAAGCAGAAAATGACAATCCAGGACAAATCATATTACTTCGGTTCCTATAATAAGTTATGAAATTCGATATAAAATTTCAATTGATCGATAACATCAGCTTCAGACCAAATGCTGTATGTTTCGAAATATTTAAAATATACATCTCCCGAAATTAAAAAACATTCATAACGATTGGACCGATTTTTCACAATTTTCGATTCGTTAGATTTGTCTCCCGACCAAATTAGCGGAAGACTATCAAGACATCATTTGAATCATTAAAAAAACAAGATAAAACACAATTTCGACGTTCGATTTGCTAGGTTTTGACAATTATCAGAATACACGCAAAGATAATCGAGGTTATGTCATTCATGATAGTGCGTGCATGATTAATTTTTATATCATGATAGAAACAAAGTCATCAACATCCATTGCAGTCTTATTTACAATGCTGCAGTCGAATCTGTCACAACAATGCCGTAATGTAATAAGACAGCGGAATATTTTGAATCAATTCACTGCAGATGAAGAAGATATCGCACAAGAGGAGCGCCGGGTTCAGTGTTGGCAGGTGTACTGTTTTGCAGAAGATCTCCTGTTTTGGCTCCCGAGGTACTGTTCCAATGTTTGAGAGTTCAAATCTACTGATGGCTCGATTAACATTCTATTATCATTATTGAGGCTGTGAATATCGGAAATTACTATGTATGTAGTACGTATCTATGAAATATATTTTTGGTTTTTTGATTGAATCTACTGTTTTTCTGACACAAAATCTACTGATGAGCATAGAAATGATCTGGCAACACTAGCTGTGTTAGTATGGCTCGACTACATGCTGCAAAAAACAAAATATTGAAAAGTTTATGTAACTCAGCTAACTTAAAACAACATTCGATAATTCTGAGGCGGAAAGAAGTGCACCGAGTTAGCTAGTATTATTATACAATGTTCTAGGTCTATCAGAAGAGTATGACAAAACATAATTAAGAATCAAATAGTTAATTTCACAAAGCAATGTTAACCTCTCAATTTTTTTGTCTAAACTGATACAAGGTACAAACTGGCCTGACCTACTGCAGTCCCTAAGGGGTTACGAGATTTTCGCTACCCTATCTTTCTCCCTCTTCATTTTCTCTCGGTAGGTCATTTTTTTCTTCATTTCGGTTGAGATTTCTAGCTTATTTGCATTTTCGTTGTGCATTGTAGAACAAATGAAATTCTGATTTCAGCAGAGCATCTTGAAAAACAAAAAAATATTATATTTTAAAACGTGGGAAGTAAGTCAGAACCGTACCATAAAAAGATGCCATTATTTTATAAGTAGTATCTTTTTTTTATTAAACCCGTTACGAAGAGGAATTTTTTATTAAAAACGTATGTATTAATAATAATAATAATTTATTGAATCCTTACGATAACAAGGTGATATAGGATACGTCGGCAATTATAAAAATCGTCACAAAAACCTGAGATATAAAAAAATGTAATATAAAAATATCACAGAAACACAAGAGTGAATTAAAATATTCAGCAACACTGTAAAAGGAACCGTTAATCAGGAATTCTTTCAGGGTTTGTTTCAAATTCTTTTCTATATTTTTAATTTTTATGCAATCGGGAAGATTATTAAAAAGCTTTGTACCTACGTAGGATGGACTATTCTCATATAAATTAGTTAAATGTACAGGCATAATTTTATTTTTAATGAAATGCGGCCTACACGATTCCTTCAAATCTAATTTATAAATCAAGCGCAACACTCTCTTTTGGCCAACGAAAATTTTATTTATATATGTAGAGCAGCCCCATACAGCAATATTGTAAGATATGTGAGAATAAGTCACAGCATAGTGAACATTCAGAAGCTGATCAGTACTGATGGTGGTTGAAAGTTGCCTTATAACATAATAACCACAGTTCACTCTCTTACTGACCTGAATCACAGCTGACTCCCAGGTCATGCTACCATCAACATAGGTACCAAGAAATTTAGTACTGTCTGACGAAATCACATCATGACTATTTACTCTGACTCGAAAATCGTCTGACTCGAAAATCGTCAATTTTCCTGATAGTGCTGGAATAGAACTGCATTAAAACAGTCTTACTGGGATTTACAACTAAGTAGTTTTTGCAACACCAATCTGTAAATTCGACAGACAGCTCATTGAGTTTAACTTGGAGCTCCTCAGGGCTATCAGCATCCGCAGCAAGTGTTGTGTCGTCTGCATATAGAATGATTCTGTTTGTATTTACATGTTCTGGCATATCATTGATGGAAAGCAGAAACATCAGAGGTCCCAAGATGGATCCCTGAGGGACTCCATAGTCGTTATCGTATGGTTGTGATTGACAATTACAATATTTCACGCACATTTTTCTGAGAGTCAAGTATGACTCCAGCCATAAAAGTATATTTCCTCTTAAACCTAGCGAGTATAACTTACCCAGGATTATTTTATGATTGATGATATCAAATATCTTGGATAAGTCGAAAAAAAGAGCACCCACGTACTTTTTCTTATCAAGGGTATCATAAACAAATTCAAAAAACTCGTATAGAGCACTTTCATTCGACTTTCCCGGCCAGAATCCGTGTTGAAACTTGGATATTATATTAAACTCGTCCAGAAAATCAAACATTTTATCAAACACACACCTATCAAACACCTATAATACCGTGGGTACTGATTCGACACCCAAAACTGAAGAAAATAAAAGTGTTTATTTGTGCCACGCTATTTGAATATATTATCTTTAGTTCGAACTATCTCTTTCTGAAATAAAGAAAGGAATTGACATTGCGGGTTTTTCTTCAAACTGAAAAAAAAAGAATAATGAATAAACTCATGAGTACGCTCACTTATGCAACCACACCAACGATTATCGTCCAAATCAACAAATCTGGCTCGAACTGGGCCATATAATGTACCCTGAGGAAATCTCCAAAAATTGTAACTAGCAATCTGTAACATTCACAACCCCACTGCGGAGCAACTAGTTGTGCCCAAAACACGACGCATTTCTGATCGAACACCAGACTGGGCTGTTTCAACCTGTCATATGTCAGATCAGTGATGCTAAGGTGAACCACAAATGCATTACTAGACTCTACGGTCTTTGAGGTACAATTGAAAAAGGCACATGCCTGCGTAAGTAACGGTGATGACATCTCCCCTTACGAAGACGCCATCTATGGGTTCGACAGAGAACTCAATCCTCGAATATAAAAAATATCACAGAATTGTTACGTATGTAGAAATACTATAGAAATATCAAATCATTGTGCCATTCTGAATATTACTCTAGAGAAAGGAACCCAAGAAATATTTACCACCCATTAAATTCTCACTTGTATTCTGAGTTGTCTATTCAGAAGGTATTATTGTGAACAGCAGATTCGAATCATTACTAGTTACCATGCGCTGAGGTTTCTTCCCGACAAAGGAACTTTTATATTTTTTATACCTCTTCTTCATTATTTATGTTCAGAATTTATGTATCACACTGGGAATAGTCCTCTTGGAAGGCAGATGATATATCGGTACTTGTGTCAGATCATTCTGATGGAATGCTAGGAACACGTTGTAATGAGCTAATCCGATCTCTGGCAACGTGGACAAATAACAACTACTATTTTTCAATATGGAATGTTCATTGTTTGAGACTAATATCAGCATTTGCAAGCTCTGAAAAATTTCAGAACGGTACTTACACATTCTCGATTGCTGATTTTGTATTATGGGCAAGTGGAGGGTCGTATGCGTTATGGTGTTTGTTTCTGGGGACGGTCAACCATGTTTCAGGAAGTTTTCATTGCACAGAAAAAAATTATGAGGTGCATCATGAATGTGCCCAGTACCAAGAGCTGCAAAAGTTTTTTTCAGCAAATATGAAATATCAACACTTCCATCTTCATATATTTTTGAATTGTGTCTCTATATTTTCATGAATAGGGATAGTTTTGTGAAGAATTGTGATGTACAAGTGAATACTCGTTCTCAAAATCACTTTTATTAATCAATTTGTAGAAATAGAGTATATTTCTGCTCTCCTACTAATAACGGCTCACGTGCATTCAATTAATTGCCCAATAAATTGATAAACTGTTCTTCGTTATGGACTTTCAAAAAGCAACTCAAGAAATTTTTTGTCACAAGCTGTTTTTATTCAACAGATGAATTCTTTTCAAAATATCTCTTAAATTATTATCACTTTTTCTGTTATATCTCACACATATATCATTTCTAATATGTTGAGAATTTTTAACGGTTTAACGTTAAATCTACATTGTATGTTTTTCTGGACTTGACTGTTCCAATTCAATATTTTGTCTTTTGGAAAATAAAATATTATTATTTTATTATTATTATATTATGGTGACCGCAAAATATGCGCTGCTCGAAGAGAACACCCGTTTTGATAAAACAATTTTATTGTTTGAATGAAAAATTATAGGGTTCTTAGGGAAGTTTATAGTAACAGGTTAAAATCTGCAAAAAAAAATTGCGTATGACAATTTCATCATGAAATCTGAAAACAGAGCAAAGGCTTATTGGAAAGTGAAAAAAATTAATCGAAACAATCCGTAGTAACTCCTGATTTTTCACCACATGAGATAAGTTACTATTTTTGCTGTTAATATTATTGAATATTATGCTGGTAATATTATTGAATCTCTTCCGAACATATCCAATGACGAGCTCCTTAGTTTCAAGAACTTTTCTACAGCGTGCAGCTCTTTCCATTTGCACCCATTTACTCATTCTGATGTCTCTTCAACCATAAAATCTCTAAAAAATTGTAATTGTCTTGATATACATGAACTAAATAGTCGAATCTTGAAAGAAACCAATTTAATTGCTGTAAAACCTTTCACTGAGCTCATAAATATCATGTTTAATACTGGTATATACCCTAAGATTTTCAAAGTATCCAAAGTATTACCTCTTTTTAAAAAAGGTGATACCTCGGTTATCGACAATTATCACCCCATCAGTATTATTTTGATATTCAGTAAAGTCATTGAGAAATAATTCAAAAAACAAATATATGAATATTTTGATTCAAACGGATTCTTTAACAACTCTCAATTTGGCTTCAGAAACTCCCGCTCAACAGCACAGGCAGTTCTTAATGTTGTCGGTGACGTAGAATCACTTGAACAAGACAATCGTACAGCTATAATGCTGTGCAATCTTCCGAAAGGTTTTTACTGTGTGTCACACGACATTCTCTTGGAAAACTAAACCATTATGGTGTTAGAGGAATTCCTTCGTAACTTATTAGTTCTTATCTTTCCAAAAGACAACAATGCGTTTCAGTGAACGGTAAAACATCAGACTTTCAGATTGTTAGTCATGGAGTACCCCAAGGTTCGGTTTTAGGTCCCCTCCTTTTTTTCATCTATATTAATGACCTCAGCTGCTTTATGTCACGTTATAGGTCAGTTCTCTTTGCAGACGACTCAAGGTTTATTATTTCTGAGAAAGACAACGTAAACTTGGATGCTTCACTGGATTGCGCTACTAACAAGGCAAATGAATGGTTTGCAGCAAACAAATTAAAATTGAATAGTAATAAAACACAAATAATGCATATATCAGCGATTAACCAATCAATTGTTAATCAAGAAACAAAAAGCGTAAAGCTGCTTGGAATAGTGCTGGACCACAGACTAAACTGGCAGACACATATTGATCAATTAGTTGAAAAACTATCTAGTTCTTTATTTATTTTACGACAAATTTCACTTTTTTTCTAGTTTTACTGTTATACTATTTGATGAAGGATCCGTAATTTTTTTTCAATTAGTTATTTGGGAGCTGTCTGACTTGTCCATTCCTTCCTAGTCTCCAGAAAACACTACATCCTCTTGAGCTTATTACGTTCATTCTCCCCTCTCTTTATGACACCCATTCCATCAGTCTCGTACCCTGTACTAGTTTGTACAGGTTCCGTGTCGGATATTTGTCATATTCTTCTGGACATAATTTCATATGCCCATATATTGCTTGCCTCCTGTGATTCAGTGTCTCACATTCGTATAGGATGTCTCTATCTCTTCGTTGCATAATCTGCAGCTAAGGTCTCTGTTTTACAGCCCCATTTTATTCAGGTGACCTCTAAACGGACAGAGCCGATCCCTACTGTATTGTTCTGAAATTGTTCTAAAATTGTTCGTTCCGTTAACCCGTTGACGAACGTCAACCCTCAGAAGTCGAAAGTTGTGCGAGCAATGGATAAACGAGGCCTTACCTTTCAACGTGCAATTAACCAGCACGGTGGCCCCGGCGGGGAATCGAACCCCAGTCGTCCGCTTGAAAGGAGAATGTGCTAACTTCTACACTACCGTGACCACGGTGAAGTAGTTCTTCGGTTCTTTCCTCGGACGATTCACCAATGGAGGTTTTGCTGTGTTTGTTGCCAGGTACTTTTGCCCAGTACTCTGTATGCTTCTTATTGATCCATGTTCTGATCTGGTCTTGTGACAATGATTTTGGTACCCCCAGAGCTGGTTCAGGACCCATGTATGAAGTTGATGATACGTGTCTTGCACATTCATCGGCTTTATCATTACCTGTGATTCCTCAATGGCCCGGCACCCAGTACAAAGTTAATATGTTCCTGTTTGCAAGTTCCTTCAGTTCTTCGCGGCATTCCCAAACCAGTCTCGATGTTACCTTCAGGTTACCTCCCGTTCCTTGTTTGGTTTTCAACCCATTTGTGTACTAGGTGTTCTTTCCAAACATGTTCTCGGGATGACTAATGGTAGTTCACTCTTCGCAGGTTATGATTTTGGTCGTGAAGTTAGTGTTGAAGGTGTACTTCGGTGTCATATGGTCCGTAAACATATTTAATATGTGCTCCTCCACTAGTTTTCGAATTTCTGTTTTATCCGATCCTCTATAGCTCGGTGAATTTTCCAGTATGAATGGGCTCATCCTAGCCTCCCCCATCATCACAAAGTGTGAAGGAGGTAGATTCAGAATTGTCTCCAATGCAGCTGTTGGGGTAGTTCTCATTGCTCCCGTTATTTCCAAACAGGCTATTCTTTGCACCCTGCCTAATTTGTTATTAGCGGTCGCCTGCTTCATCTTTGGCCACCAGACCAGAGATGCGTATGTTACAATGGGTTCAACCACCATTATGTATAGCCAATATACCATGTTTTCCGTAGGTGAGTGTGGCCAGCATCAGTGCTACCCCGGCTTTCCCCTCAATCACATCCAAGTGTTGGTTCCAGGTCAGTTGCGGTTCTAAAATCACTCCCAGGTATTTGACCTCCTACGACACTTGTATTTCTTCACCTCGAAGTTTTAGAGGTCCAAGACCCTCCGTTTTAGTCCTCTAGGTGAATGCTACTATGGTCGATTTAGATGGGCTGATGTTTAGCCCTTCTTCCTCGGTCCATCTTGTTATAATGTTCAGGGCCTGCTGCATGCATCCCTTTACTACATTGTTGTATTTACCCTGGACTAAGATGACTAATTCGTCTGCATAGCCAAGTGCTTTGTACCCATTGTGGTCTAGAAGACATAGTAGCTCGTCCATTACAAGGTTCCACAACAGAGGGGACAAAACCCCTCCTGAGGACAGCCCCTTGCTACCCGTGCTACTGCTGTTTCCCTCATAATGGTTGTATATACCAATCTTCTCCTAAGCATGCAGTCTATCCACCTGGAGCTTGTCTCGTCGATCCCTCTTCTCCTCGACGCCTGGATGATTGATTCTAACGAATCGCCTCAAATGCGCCCTCAGTGTCCAAGAAAGCAGCTAAAAGTACTTCCTTGTTTTTATAAGTATTTCCTACTTTTTCAGTTATCCGACATAAAGCCGTTTCTGTTGACATACCTGACCTGTATGATGTTATGGACTGGTAACCAGTGGTCCGTCCCTGATATACCTGTCAAGTAGTTCTTCCATCGTTTTCAGCGTAAATGACATGGGACTGATTGGTCTGAAGGCCTTCACCGAGTCCTGTCCGATTTTCCCAGGCAGCTTTCGGTTTGAAGGTGGCCCTGTTCAGTCTCCAAGTTTTTGGTATGTATCCCAGTGCCAAACTTGCCCTGAGAATTACACATAGTTTTTTGAATTAGTATCACAGAAAAATAAATCAAATTCGTGAAATTTATTTATTTCACAATCATTTCCAAAGAAACCATTCAAAAAGAAGTACTGTGGACGAATAAGAAGAATGAATATCATCATTAAATATTAATGGTTGGTACTCTCAATAATGTCCATGGGGGACCAAAAAACTCTTGTAAACTGGGGCGTGCAGAACTGGGGCAGCTACTAGAGGAGCCTTGAGAACAGGACTAGCAGCAACTACAGGAACGGCACCATGAGAAACCTGTAAATGAATCCAAATATTTATTATTAACAATCGAAATTTTGATGTGGTCGATATGTTGAATTACTAACACTAAATTACTAACAGAAATATACAACTAAAAAATTTTTGAGCCACAGTATTAGTTTCCATAGTCCTCAGAAACAAGGTGACTGATTTTTATAAAATGTCAAATGTTTATTAGGTAGGTCTGATAATAGGTTGTAATCCATTTTTCATATCTCTAATTGATAAGGTTTCTCCACTCCAAACACTTTTTTAAAATTGTTTTCTGTTTTGATTTTTTCATGATGTGCCGTTTTTCCTCAATTTTCACCCTTCAATCATCAACCCCTATTTTTCAATAGCTATTTTTTAATAATAATAATACGTTTATTCGCCCAAATAATTTATGACAATTATGTCGGATACATGGGATTTAAAACATTTCGATAAATATGAGTGCAAAAAGAGAGAAGTTCAACGTAGTTGCTCTTCCACTTCTCTCTGGGAAAAAACTGTTTTTAACACTATACAAAAATATCTAAGCTAAGTTTGTGATAATAACAAATTCATATATTTGAATACAAATGAGTAATCTAAACATATATAACACAGAAAAAAACTGAAAGAAGAAAAATAGGATTGAAATTATTGAAGAATTCCTATACGTATTGCTCTTTGAAGTATTTGTAATAACTAGACAGTACATGTATATATAGAGAACCATATTATCAGTTTTTCTAGTGCAGTCTTGCATTGAAAAGAGTTCATCTGAAGAGGCTCTGTTCATTCAGTAATTTAAGTTTGATTTCTTTTTTGAATTCATGATATTTCATTTTTTTCAATTCAGTAGATAACCCATTCCAACGTTGTACAGCTACACAAGTGAAAGATTTATGATAAGAGGCGATTCTGTGATTTGAAAAGACAAAATTTGTGTCATGATGTCTAGGTCTGTGTGCGTGACTGTTTAGCTTGAGCTTTTTTGCGAGGCAGATTAGCTCGTTTTGATTTTCAATTTTGTGAATTAAAATGTATAAATGGCGTGTCCGTCGTTTCTCCATATTGAGCTCAGAATGGCTATTTAGATACGGAGTAATGTGTTTCCGAGATGGTATATTGAAGGAGTAACGCATACAGGAGTTTTGAACCTGCTGAATTTGCTTGGCTGTAGATGCAGCAACAGAATGTGTATATATTTCATTGGCATAGTCGAATAAGCTGAGTATTAAAGTGTTACAAAGTTTATATTTTATACTGGAAGCGATAACATTTTTATAGTTATTTAAGTGTTTCAGTCTCATGAAAGGGATTTTTAGTTTTTGGGAAATGTATTTGGAGAAAGTTAGGGAGCTTTATGATACATATTCCCAAGCTGATGTAACAGATATTGGTAGGTGTATCATTTATATCACAAAAATTTCTACACGGTGATGTAAATTTCGTCAGTTAGGACTTCCATTGTCTAATATTGTATAAAATGGTTTGAAATCCGATTATAAGCCACCTTACTCCATGAAGTTTCGATTGTTAGTATCCACAATCGTCTTCGGGTGATGACTGGACTAATCACTCTGAGGAATGACTATTCATAGGTCTTTCGAGTACTTTTACTTATCCCCTCCTGTCACTTTTCACTTATCACTTATCTTCTCTCTCCGCTTCACCGGTTTAGCGGGTGATCACCGTTTGGCGGGAGTTGGCTATTTTTTCCTTGATTATGGGTTTCCATATATTGCGTATCTCTACGCTAGCTTGGCTAAATACGATGTTGGACAGCATAAATGCTACTCCATTAAATTTCTTTCTGAACCAGTGTTCCTCCTTGTGTATGATGTCAGCTTGGCACCACTCGATGTTATGTTGATGAGTCCAAACATGCTCTGCTATTCCTGATTTGCTGGTTTGCCCTCGTTGTGTGTGTGTTTTTTGTGCTTGGCAATGAGGACTTTCAATGGCCTCTTGGTTTCACCGATATAGGATTTTCCAAACTCACAGGGTATCCGGTAAATGCAATTCTTGGAATCGCAGTCCGCGTTTGGTGGCCTGGTTTTTGTAAAGCTGCTACGGATAGTGTTTCCGGATATGAAACAGGTTCTAATGTTGTACTTGGACTCAATTCTTCTCATCCGTTCCAATAATCTTCTGATATAGGGAAGTGCATTCACTGGTTGTGACAGCTTCTCTTCCTTGCGAAGTTCTTGTTGTCTTTCAGCCAAAGTCTGTTCCACCATCACTTTGGAATACCCATTCCGATTATTTTTGATGATGCCTAGTTCTTTCTTCAGACCTTTCTTCGTATTGCAGAGCCCGAAAGCACGATCTACTGAAGTCTCGATGATTTCTCTTTCAATCGATTGACGGTGGTTGGATGGATTCGTGATTCAGATACTGTCCCATGTGAATGGGTTATCGGTATACAGATGTTTTCCACTTAGTGTCTGTCCTCTTCACCAATACGTCTGAGAAAGGCAATTCGTTGTGGACTTTCTTCTCCATTGTGAAAGTCATAGACGGTCTTACGCTGTGGATGTGCTTCAGGAAGGCATCAAGCTTGGTATTTCCATGGTTCCTGTTATGAAGGTGTTGTCAACATATCTCAACCAGAATTGGTGTTTCTAGTGAAACACCATGGAAACATGGGAGTAACGAACTTGACGCCTTCCTGAAACACATCAACTGCGTAATACTTTCGATCACTTCCACAGTAGAGTAGAAAGTCTGCAACGAATCGCGTTTCTTAGACGTATTAATGACGAGAACCGACACTAAGTGGAAAAATCTGTATACCGAAATCCCACTCGCACGGGACAGTATCTGAACCACGAATCCAACCACCATCAATCGACCAGAAGAGAAATCAAGACTATAGTAGAACGTGTTTTCAGGCTCTGTAATACGAAGGAAGTTCTGGAGAAAGAAATAGGCATCATCAAAAATGATCGGAATGGGTACTTCAAAGTGATGGTGGAACTGACTTTGGCTGAAAGACAGCAAGAACC
>WOGR01003866.1:0-15359 GCA_015342045.1 Leptinotarsa lineolata | reverse complement strand
CTTTGTTTCCGAAAGCCATATTGATGGTCGCTCAAGATGTTAAAGCCTTCCAAATATTTAAGGATATGGTGGTTTACGGCTTTCTCCATGATTTTTGATATCACTGAATGACTAATAATTTTACCAGGATTTAGATACAAACTAATAAAAAATTTAACACTATGAAAAAACTACCTCGTTGAAGACTAATAATTTTACCAGAGTTCTGGAATGAACTTAATAAAAATTTAAACATTATGAAAGAGCAGACAAAGATCAAACTGTTATTGTGATAGGCAAAAAAGAATACGTTGGTGAAACTCTAGATTTCCTGGATTGCCTCCAATATTCAACACCACATAAAAATCATTCATCAACCGAGGTTATGAAATGAGAGAAAAAAAACTTACCAAGTTTTGTGCAAATATCCATGAAAATGTGGACTTTGATAGATTCGATCCTTTCTTACTTTCATGTCTCGATTAATCATTTGAAGGGTCTGCCTTAGAAACTGGAGGAACACAAAACCACTGCAGAACGAAATATATCACGAGAAATAAAGCAAATAGAGGTAGGTATTCATCAAAGTCGACATGAGTGATATTCTTGGAAACATAAGCAAACATCTAAAAAATTTGAGAAATTGGTATGCAAACAACGAAGAGGCGAAAAATCATACAGAGCTCCGCTATAACTCAAACATATTTGTTTCTAGCGGGTATGTTAGAATTATTACCTTCATTTTTTAAATATTTTTCCTACGTTGAAAATGGAGCAATCTCATCAAATTCGGTTTTTTCAATGCACTCAAAATAAGCATCATAGTACGAAAATATGATTTTCTATATTGTTGGAAAAACTTGAACACTCTAAGCGCGGAGGTATGTCAAGGTTTTCTCGACGCCACACACATATATTTACACATAATATAATAATTATAATAATAATAAATATCTTCATTCGTCTTGAGAAACACAAGGTTTATAGACATGTCAAAACAAATGGCGCAATTGAAATCAGGCAACATACATCTTCCACAATCAATGATGGTCATAAATTGAGAAGTGAAAAATAAGATTGCATGCTCATTAAAACAAATTGAAACATCTAAAATTGATTACATACATGCTGAAATTTGTGAACAGTAATCATAAGGTAAAAAATTACATCGAGATCATTAAAAACATCAAGATCATCAAGATGTTCAGTACAAATATATGATTTACATTGCAATTTACATACCTACATATTAGTCAACTGAAAACATATTATTTAGGTGTCCACTTTGAAGGCATCTCTATTCATTTGAACAATGCCATAAAATTCAATGATGTCAAACAGAGGATTTTCAGTTGAGAAAAACTTCACACTAAACTTAAATTTTTTAAATGACAAATGGCGAAAGTCCAGTTTCAGAGTATTGTATAGCTTGAGGCTAATATCGTCAGTCCTTTTTAGTCTATTTGCTTGCATAACAAGGTCTGATTTATTTCTAGTATCATGATGATGTATGTCTGTACGAGAAGTAAAATTATTTATATTCTGTCAAATATGTAGTAAATTTTCATAAACAATAATGAATATTTTGAGATTGATTTTTGAATATTGGGCGGCAAGTTTCATCCCATCTGACAGAAGTTAAACTTCTTACAATGGATTTCTGCTGGATTAACACTTTTTCAAGACTTCATTTCGATGCACTGCCCCAGGGTATTATTCCATATCTTAGAACTGAGTGAAAAAGAGAATGATATGTATATAGTGAGGGCTGCGTTCTGCTTCACGGATCTTTTAATTATCCTAATTCGTATGTTGACCGAGTCAGCCTGGTACATATGTTATTTATATGTTCTACCCACGATAAATGTGTGTCAATATAAACCCCTGAAAATTAGACTGCAGTTTTATCAGCTTGTTTCTACAGTTTCTTGATTCAAAAGTGAGTACTTCTGTTTTTTGTTCATTTAAAATCTGTTCATTTGATGCAAACTAAGATCGTGCTTTGTCTAGGATATCATTTAGAGTATGTTGAGGAGTTTAAGTTCGTCCACCGCTCTGCTCAGGGTTGCATCATCGGCATACATAGTAGTTTTAATATCTGATGAATATGTGTGTGTTCGAGTAGTTGAAGGGTAGTCTTTGCTGACTAGTTGAGAACAAAACTTTTTTTGGGTGGACAGCAGATGGAAGTTTTTTCAATATTTCGACAAAGTTTATTATCATCCTCATGGAAAAGCTACAAAGGTTGTCAATGAATATGAAATCTGTAAGTGAAGTCAAAAAAAGCTTACTGTTACTGAGGATACAAGAATTATAAACATAATAAATGTCATTAAAATGAGGTAGGTGATGAAACAGTTAGATTGCTTCACATTGCTTCACATGAAATGATAAAACGTATTAGGAACATTTGAAAATATTGAAGTCATGAATTCAACAACTGAATGCACATATGCTTAGTAGTTTGTTTATTGATGACTTTGATAAGATGAATGAAAACACTTTTTTGTCCAATTTCCACTACGTTTATTTATTCTAACGACCTGTTTCGGGGTTCAGCCCATTATCGAGTAAAACTAACTTACTAACTTTTTGGAGTGTGCACATGAATTATATGGGGTTACAGGTAGTCTGGGAGGCTAGGTACTGCAATATACCCGAATATCAGAGAACACAATACATGTAAATATAGTAGCATCAATTACTCAAATACAAAATAACCACAGATTTCATAGGTAATAATAATTTCTGCAGGATTTCGTTCAATGCAAAACCCAGACGAGATAGAATGAAAAACTCAGGTATGCAGGGTGTTAATTGAGTATGTATCATAAAGTCAACAGACGATTCTCCAATCTCAATTCTTTGTTCTTTGAATTTTTTTCGCATCTTGCTTAGTTATTAAGAAGAAAAAGTCGACCTAATTGCATATCCCTGGACCTCACACGGAAACTCCAATGCTGCAAGACGCATTTACCATGAAAGATTTTCTCAGCGTGTAGTGCCTAAAAGAACTTTCATACGTCTCCATGCATGACTTTCTGGAACAGGCAGCTTTGAAAGATCGACTGTTGTCATTGGAAGGCCTGCAACGGTACGAACAGTTCAAATTGAAGAAGCTGTTTTGAATGAGATTGAAGTAAATCCTCATACCAGTACTCGGAAAATAGCTGAAGAACTGACTATTACCTATGTCACAGTGTGGCAGATTTGAAGAGCCCAGCAGCTATATCCCTATCACATGCAACGTGTGCAAGCTCTATTTCCCAGAGATCTGCCTTCGAGACTAGCTTATTCTAATTGGTTACGCGGTAAAATAATGAGAAATCCAGGTTTCCTAAGTCGAATATTGTTCACAGATGAAGCTTGTTTTTCTGGCAATTCAATTATTAACCTCCACAACAATCACATTTGGACCGAAAACAATTCACACGCCTTGATAGAAAATAATTTTCAAGAACAGTTTTTTTTAATATTTGGGTTGGAATTGTCGGTGACCATCTCATTGGGCCTCACTTCCTCTCACCTAGACTTACTGGAGAAAAATACCGAAGGTTCTTAGAATTTGTTTCACCTGGACTTTTAGAAGAAATTCCAGTCATGGAAAGATTTCGTATATGGTACATGCACGATGGTGCTCTACCACACTTCAGTGTAGTGGCACGGCAATTTTTGAATTAAAATTACCATAATCACTGGATTGGGAGAGCAGGCCCACACCCATGGCCACCTCGCTCGCCCGAAATGAAAGAAGTGCTTTCTATAAATGTGGAGTATATACCTAGCTGTTCTAGTGAGTTCTACATGACAACAGACGAAATAAATCCCGATAATGTTATTCTTCCCAGAAACTTATTTGTAATTATTATGTTTTTCCATTGTTGGAAAGTAATTTGATTGAAATACTGCTTCATCGTTGAAATCACTGTTATTTTCATTCATTTTCTCAACAGAAACGTTATATCATTCGATAGATTCTGAATTATGTTTTCATACGAGATTTGGACCAGATTTTTTTTGACATTATCAATTCCAAAAAAAAAGCTAGTTGACAATAAGAACTTTTCCGTAGAATGGTCAGTATGAACGGTTTCAGTAATTTTTAGGATTTTTCGTGTTCAATAACAATTTTTACTTGATCAAGATTGAGTCTCTTGAACGAACTAGCTCTCTCATATTCCTAAAAGTTTTTAACAAAAAAAAATATATTTCCACTTGAAAAAACACAAATTTTTTTTTTGATTTCGATTCACCCCGTATTATAAGAGAGAAGAGATTGTAACCAAATAATAATTGATTTAAACAATTTCAGTAAATAACCTACAAACAACCACGGTTAGGCCAACATCACGACATCCACTGTTTGGATTGATGGATATTCCAGCGTATACCCCTCCTCCTAATACTACAGTGGAGACTATCCTAGGCCATTCAAAGGTAAGATATGAGCTCATATTTTCTCACAATTCAAAATTTGTTTATCTTTAAAAATAGGTGAAATAACCATAGTTGGAATATTTGAAACAAACACGAAGTGAATGAGCATACTTGAAGACTGGGTGTAAATCAAATTTCCTAAAAGAACAATTTATTCAGGCCACTCTTAACTCAGCTACACTGTAGGTTAACGAACTCACACCTATCAAAAAACAACTACTCCCCTGGCTAATACCACGAAGGGCGTTGGATTATATCCGACAGGTGTCAGTGTAGTTACACTGAAGTTACACTACACTGAAGTTATTCCTGCACTACACTGAAGTTATTCCTGCATATGCTGTTGGCGATACAACTAAACGAAATCGATTTTCAATTATTGGAACACACTTGCAGACTAGTTTCGGGCTGTTTGGCCTCTTGTCAGTGCAAGGCAGTGTCTATCATCAACCTAAAGTTGATGATTTCCGACAATTAAAAATTGAATTCCTTTCAGAGTATCATTCATCGAACTAGGTAGAAGCGAAAAAACAAACAGCAAGTTTGTCATTGCCCCATCTGCCCGAGAACGAAGTAACCAATTTTCTCCCTTATACGAGAAATTGGGCAAAATTCGGATATGCGGTTGATGATATACACTGTCTTGCACCGACGAGTGGCCAAACAGCCCGAAACCGGTCTACAAGTGTGTTCCAATAATTGAAAATCGAATCCGTTTAGTTGTATCGCCAACAGCACATGCAGGAATAACTTCAGTGAAGTATCCTGCACTGACACTTGTCGGATATAATTCAACATCCAACGCTCTTCGTGGTATTAGCCAGGGGAGTAGTTGTTTTCTGATAGGTGTCAGTCCATTAACCTACAGTGTGGGTGAGTTGGGACTAGCCTGAACAAATTGTTTTTTAGGAAAATTTATTTGAAACAAAAAAATATTCTGGAAGTGAGAAAACAAACAAAAATTCAAACTGTTAATCAATAGTTGTAACCTATTAGGAGCAGAGTCAATTCTATAAAAGAAACCATTATTCTCGATCCAGGCAAGAACTGATATGCCTGGTGACCTCATTTTCCATTCGGAATTCTACGAGTGGCATCTAGTCCTTGAAATGTCCCCACTTCAAGTAACAATTGACATGTCTCTTGAACGTGTGGAAGTTCTAAAATTGATACTCTCTACTCATCAGCGTATTGATGAGCACACTAGTTGGGCTACTAGACTACTCATCTTAGTATCTCAACCAATGAAATGTTTCGTCTATAACCGTATCTATTTGATCATCTGGATATTTCATTCCGAATTGTACCTAATTACCATAGTATATGTGAAGCCTTATCAGGATAAAGATAACTGGCGACCATAGCCGAGAATGTGAAGATCTTTCTCAGGAACAAAAGTTTTCCGAAAATTGGATCCAATATTAGCTACTTCGAATAATCTTATAATCGTTTACTGTATCAATTTGTTATAATTTCTATATTCAAATCAATGAAAGTACGAAGTGCTTCTATTTTTGCTACAGAAGTACGTTCAATGTCTTCTGCTGCATATTCGATAATTTATAGGCATTCAATATTACCCCCATTGTTTTTAGGAGAAAAAAGGGTTGAGACCATATTGTTGAAATGACATCGTTTTTGAAGATTTTGAATGACCAAAGCTTTTGAAGTTCATCCATTTATTATCCATACGCTGATTCTACGCTCAAAATCTCGATGGACTTTTGACCTGGAATCCAGTTGCTTTTTCTTCCTAAATTCCAGAAAATGGTGTCATTTTCTCAATCTGTACTTCCTTTTCTCGTTCTCTTGTACTCCAGCCAAAAGTCTTCGAGCGTGTAACATGGAGTTAAGAAAGGATCAGAACAGATTTTCATCCTAGTTCTTTGAGACAACTATTTCAACCAATTTTGTTTCTTCACCTGATTTGTACAGGTCATTTGTGAGATATTCCTCATATTCTTCCGGACATAATTTGAAATGTACATAAATTGCTTGCTTCATGTCACTCAGTGCTTCATATTCAATTAAGAGCATGGCGAGCAGTTTCTGTCACTTTGTTGCATTACCTGAAATTAGGTTTGAAATATGCAAGTCTATTTTGTCGTCCAAATGGATAGTGTCCAGTGAGTAGCCCAAAATTCATCCTGAGCCGATTCCTGTTCTCTTGAAGGAATTCTTCAGGTTTTCTTTTCTCAAACGGTTGCTTCATTAAAGTTTTACGGTATATTTCCAGGTATAGTCTCCCAGTACTGTTTATTCTTCTCAATAAACCATTTTCTGTTCTAGTCCTGTACCATATTTTGTTTCCACCTATAAGTTCTTGAGGTTTGAGTTTTGATTATTATTGTACTTTCTAACTTATTCGATTGATGGCCTATTCATTTTGTAGGAATTCTTATTGAATATAGGATAAAGAAAGTAACTTTTGTCTGATTTCTACTGGGTTTTTTATTTGTTACGACCGGTTTCGGTTTGTTGAACCATTCTCAAAAAAGAATAAATGAAAACTCAGTATAAATTAGACAAAAGTTATTTTCTTCATCCTATATTCAAAGTAGTCTCTTCCAGTCTTTTTCCAGTCCCATGATTTTGTCCTCGTTTACCCAGAGTTCTGATATGAGAGCGATATAAAACTTTTATAAGTTATTATTAGTTAGCCATGTCCCCTTCTTGATGCAAATTAAAGGAGTTGACTAAGAGTCCTTCAAACAGTAAGTCACTGCAAACTTCTTGGTGGGTCATATACGACTTTTATATAACTGAAATGAAGAATGAAATACAACCTGATGTCGTCAGTTGTGAATGGTACCCTTAAAAATTTTGGAAAAGTAAAAAAACAGCTCAAGTGTGGGATAATTTGTCAAAAAGTCTTGTTCGGCTTTTATGAATTTGGATACTGATTACGACTGACATATATTCTACCAAATACGGTACAAAAAATAGGTCGTGAAAATGTTCATTTCCGGAGAAGGGACCTCTATATGCCAAGGTCATGATTTTTTGTACGGCTTTTATGAAATTAGTTCTCAATGTCAAAATGGTCATTCATTTTAACATCCATAATGAATAAGAGTAAGGGTTGAAGATAATTTATTTATCCCAAAATATTATTTGACATCCAAAATTTTCATTTGATGGTAAAGCCGTTTGAAATTTTTGAGTCATTCGTGGGAGAAAAGCTAATCTAAACTCCGCCAAGTGAATAAATACCCTTTGTCATTATTATTTCGAACTAGCTCTAAGAGATAGAGGGATGCTTTTTTGAAACAAGGTGATTCAATACCTAACCACAATTTAATTTATTATTTGAATATCGAGAATGAGATTCACTGTTTGCATTTAGTTGTCAAACAACTTCAATTTTCACTTCTTTATGAAATAATACATTTTCCAATTCATGATCATTCCATTTCCTTCAAGAATAGTGAAATAATAAAAAACGTAAGCCGTATATTTCATGAGGTCGTCAGTTCTCATGCGGTTTTGGTAACTTTCAAAGATTGTTTAAAAACTATTTCAAATTATCTTCAATGATAATAAAATATTACAAAAACTCATGATGCGATAATGGAATATTCATAATGTTATACCTCTTTATATTTTGAAAGGGTACTATGAGAGGTTACGTTAATTAATTGTTCAAGGGACTTGGCACATTTGATTTCACCAAAAGCGGTGCATATCAAAAATACGCAACGGACTGTGGCTGCTCATCGTTTTGAAGTTTAACTCAGTACACCTCGAACTTCGCTGTTCAAATACTCTTTCATTTGGAGAACTGCGTTCATGTGGAATAAACTTCCTGAGAACGTTTTTCCCAATGGATTTGATCTCCAGCGATTCAAATCCAGTGAATCACTACTTTTGCACAGGCACCGCTCTTAGAGCGCCTTAAGGTTTATCCTGTAGTATTTGTGTTTTTTCCTTAAGAAAAAAAAACAATTTTATATTTCTTTAAAGACGCCACTTCACGAATCTGGTGGAAACATTGGTATGAAAAATTACAGTGCATTTTCAATTATGTATTCACCAGTTAAGTTAATGGAGCAGATTTCTCCAGCAATTATCGAGTCATACAACATGCTTTTATGATATATCAATATACAGTAATTTATTTTTTTATAACCAGTTGGTTTTTCAAGAACCAGAATGCAAGTCGCAGCTAGATACAGAATACACTAATTTCCAAAAAGCATTCGACTAGATGAATTATATTATTCTAAAGAAAATAAATTCAGATTTTTACAAAGTTTTTCAAACTAATGGTTAACTATTTTCTAGGTAGATTTTAGATTGTAGTTCAATATAACACATCTGCGAAGTTTTATGCTAACCGTAGTTGTACTTCAATGAATTCTCTGAAAATTTTCAAATAATCAATTCACTCCGGGACTGTTTTATGTAGAAAAATATTCATGAAGTTGTTGAATGGAATAAGTTATATTTCAATATAAAAATTATTGCATGTTGACACTAACTATATTGAAAAATCCTTTTTTCAGAATACCACATCGGTCTAGATATATTAGAAAGGAAGGAAAGTATGAAAAACTCAGCGATTACATATAATTTTTTTGCAACCCATATCAACAATATGGTCAGTTCAGCAAACAAAACGTTATACTTTTTCCTGAGGCAATTGCATTTTTTTAATAAAATCTTAACTCCATTACGTATCTGTACGTATAGTAAAACTCAAATTTGAAAACGCTTCAGTAATTTTATTGTTATATATATTAAATAATTCGCAATAAACCTTTACTCACTATTTGTTACTTTTCAACTTTACATCCTTACCCAGCTATATGCAATTTTGAAACCTATATTTGAAGTATATTATACAAGTCGATCTATGCTATTAAGCTTGTAAGGCTTTTCATATGAATTATAAATAAATAAATGAATAATTGAAGTTTATGTGAAAGAGTCGTGAGTATTCAATATTATTACAAATAAAAATTCCTGAATATCATTCCCTAGGACTTCAGGGTGAGAATGAAATGTATTAATTTACCAATGAAGCTTCAGAGAAAAACATTCTACAAAAACCATTTCCAAGCAATTATTTCTGTTCTCTGTATTTTCACGAAGGAGAGTAAAATTAATCCTCAACAAAGTTCCGACATTGGGTTTCACTTACAATTGTTCTGATTAGAGAGACTCGCTATAGTGAAAATCTGCATTGTTTTCCGACAATTAGGCATGTTCTCACGAAATGCTGACCTCAATGAAATTACAAATAAAACTATGTATGGGTTCAAATTACACACCACATTTCTCTAGTACGTTATTAATGACTAATAATTATCCGCTATGTTATATTTGACGTGGTGTATTATTAAAACACCTTACTCTGAGAAACTGGAGGACAAATTTGTTTGGAAACAAGCTACTTTCAATCTTTTCAGTTGAAATTTTACCAAATATAACACAACTTTCTCACCGTGAAAAACATTTCACGGTGCCATACCAACGCATACATTTTACTCATCATCAATCACCAAATTCAATTTTCCGTTCTGTAGGAACCACTTTTGAATCACTCATTTATCCTAGGATATATTTAAAAATAGTTCTCAATCATATCCCTCTACTGAAATTCATAATTCAGACTTTGTAACATCAACTTCTGTTTTTTCATTCAGTTAAATGAAATTTAATATAGTGAATATACAGGGCTATTTAGTTTTGCATATCAAAGAACTACTGTGATATTTATAGAAGAAGTTTGAAAATGAGTATCTGTATAATGTCCCAGCTTTTTTATGATAGTCAATATTATTTAATGCTACAAGTGAAAAATACTTTGAATTTGCGTAAACACTTATCGGGGTAAATTTGCTTTGTCTACACCTCCATTGCAGTTTTTATTTTCATCACATTTTGGAAGGTGGAGAAACGCAGAAGAGGTCGATACAAATTTTTTAAATAACATCATCAACAGTTTCGTAGATATAAGAGAAAATCCTGAGAAGTCCATTTCATTTTTGATTTCATCGTCATTGTTTGCCAAAATACAGAAAATTTGTCGCATTTTGATACAGTAAATTTGTTCATAGGATTTCTATCTTGCTTTTTACGGTGAGGCTTATTAACGTCGTGAAACTTTCAGAAGTTTGAGAAAATCTTGAACTTGGATGAGACTGATAGTTTGAATTTTTCCTGAAGTGTTGTGATATAAACACATTTCAGATACTTGGTGCTTGATATATTCGAATGGAAATGGAGTGGTGGAAAACTCTAGTGTGTTTTAGTATTAACTCACAATCAATGAATGGATTCATTGCTTTCATTATTGATGCTGCTCCAAACTTATCGAAAATATGAATGAGTCAAAGTGTTTCGGTGATTTCCCTATGATGAAATTTTTCAAAACATCGAACAAAACTATAACGTTGGTATAGGCAGACAGTCAGACTCATTTGTGGTAGCACCATGTCTGCCAGTAGTTAATAAAAGTGAGAATGGTTACAGCGCAGTTTCATTGACTGCTGAGTGACGTGGCCCTATTACAAATAAGTCTGACTGTTTGCTTTATTCAATTTATGGTTTTGATTATTGATTCAAAACAATCGGCCTTGGCAAATCACTTCGACTTCAAACGTAAAAACACCCTGTATAAGAGAAGTTGTATGAATATTGTTCTGCTTTTTATTACGTAACATATGTTTTCGTATACGAATCTCGACTATCATTTTAATTGTTATGATTTACTTCCAATTAAGGAAAAACAAAACACTAACATCTGCAGGTATTGAAAAATAATGAACACGATATGAACATATTGAATTTCATTAGTTCAGACTCACATTAATTCTACTATGATTCGAAATCTATGAAAGAACAAATAAAATTAGAATGAAAAGCTAAAATATCAAGTATATTAAACAATAAAACAAATGAAATGATCAAGATACTTAATGAAAATGAAAATGAAAAAAGGCAAAAATTGAAAACAATAAATTAAAAATGATTTCAAACCAAGTTAATTCAACCAAACGATATGATAAGCTGTGATTCACAAAAAACTAGTTTTAGATTGCTCAACAAATGAATTTCTTTCTAAAAGTGGCATGAAACTCAATTATGATAGTCAAATTCCACTAGTAGATAATTTTCAAAAAACATTTTTCTGTCGAATCTTGATTTCATATAAAATTGATTATTCTGAACAAGATTTTTGAAATTTCATCAAAAACGACAATGTATGGCTGACTCATTGACAACCTATACTTTTTGTTTCAATCTAAGGAAAATTATTCGAAGTTAAAGTTTATTTTGAGAAAAATACGTTTTGTTTCAGGCATGCATAGGCTTACAATGCAAAAAAAGATGGATTTCTGTGTGGAACATTTCTCCCTCTCTAATGTCCAATGTTAAGAAAACACTTAAAATTTATCATTCCTATGCGTGTGTTACTTTTTTTATATGAACGACTCTAATCCTATTATCAAAGTCTTCAGTGAGATCGCACGTTTAAAACAAGCTTTTCTCAACTGAAAGAAGTATCTGAAAGACTGTTTGGACAATTGACTGACTGATTTAAAAAATGTGAGCTTTCACGGCCATGAATAACTGTGTGAAAGCTATATTTCGTTTTTTTGGCCAGGGGTTGCAGGTTTCAATGCCTTACGGTTTGGTTCGTCTACTGCTGCGGTAGGCATTATCGAAGGTGATATGGTAACGATTGCAGTGCCCGAGTTGGAGCTTGAGTTGTTCCCGTTACGAACGCGGTTACGCCAAAAAACCAGAAAATAGCTTTCACACACTTGACTGACTGTTTAAACGATATGCAAAAGTCCATCCAATTAACTTTTCCAAATAGAGTAATATTATTATCTAACTATCATTTTTTTATATTTTTCAGGTCGTAACATCTGTTACTCCAGTACTAATATCTAAGGAAAGCGATACAGAATACAAATCATCTACAACCAGTACACTGTAAACATCATCATTCAACATATTTCACCTGCACATGGTGATCATCCATACATAATTTCGACTAACTTTCAACTCACATGATGTGAAGAAAGGGCAGATTTCTGTAATGAGGACACCAGTGATAGTGATAGTGATTACGAAACAATGAACTGGGGGTTCTGAATATTCATTTAACCACATAAAAGTTGATTGAACGTCTACATTTTTAGTGGAAACAAAAAACTTACTTCAGCAATGGTGAAGCAAAATGAATAGATTTTTGAAAGTACAGAAAATAAAAACCACTTTATGCTGTAGCTTAAATATACATCTGTGACAAAGTGATGTGACAAAGGAATCCTCTTACTATATTTTTCCAGACTGTCTTACTTGAAAACTATTAAGTCAAACATTCATTTTATCAAAAAAATCCAAGTCCAGCGTCAGATCGAAGAATGATTATTATTGAATACCTTCCTTTAACCTGTAATTTTTTATGTTTCATTTACTGGAAGACCAGTATTGGTTGGAACTGGCTATATGCTGAAATGTATGTTGAAAATTATGAATCCAAAAAAAATTCTATGCAAGTACTTGAAATTTTTTTTTGTCTTTTTCAAATGTCTGAGGTTGAGTAGAATTTATAAGTTTCAGAAGGAGAAAACAAAAAGAGATGCGCTTCGTGAAAAATGAAAAAATTGAGTCTAGTGATCCATAAGTGTTGGCACATCGTTTTTACCTCTCTAACTTAACTTATAATTGAAATTGAAGTCGAGTACCTCAAAATTTTCCTTCTAAGTAGAAGGGATCACGGAACGAAATATTATATTATAACAAGAACAGTCCAATTTTTGTAGAGAGTTTAGGTTTAAATCAAATGAATTTAACATTTTTTATTGGAATTGGAGGATTCTTACTCTTTCATTCACTTGTTTTCTCTGTGATAAAATTGTTATAGTGGCAATAATAGTAAATTTTAGTACCCCACACAACGCAACCGTTTTTCATATCTTGGAATATGCTTTCATTATTATTCAGTAGTTTTCACATACTCTAAACACCGAAATGACAGTTTTCTTCAATATTTATTCTTTTCAAAATAGAAAAGGGAAATTAGGTTTCTGAATTATTCAATAATTACTCATATTATGGAATATCAAATATATACAAATTGAATGCTCGACATATTTTCTGAAAGAAATTATCCCGAATTTTTTTTGGAGAATATATTTTTTCAGGGACAAATAAATTATCAACAGTAGATTGACGTCATTTCAAATTCTCGTAACATCTCTTAGGAATATGTCAATTTAGTAAAAAAGAGGGTAAAAAATTGGGCCAATTATCTTGGTAGCCAATTGTGAAATAATATCCAAATAACTTCGAATTTGATTCATGATAATTTATGTGTATGTTACATGTTATTAATTGCATTTCTATTATCTATTGAATGAATCAATAGTGGATAACGTTGCAAGGTCAATAAGTTATCTATATTTTCTTTCCTCCAAGAAATCAAAACATATTGTGAATCATTGTTCCGCTATAACCAATCTAGAAGATGATGAAAATAAGACAAGCTAATTAGTAAAATTATTTACTTCAAAAAATCATGTCTCATATCTGAGTCGAGTTTATTTTCTTTTCACTTTTCTATTTCTCAACGTAGTATCTCAAAAAATTCAGGCCCTGGTAAAGTTAGAGTTTTTTCTTGAATCTGAAGAAAATAGACTTTTGTTAAGAATCAGGCAATCAGGATACCTGACTGTTTATTTTCAATTCATGTAACTGATTTGTGATGAGGTGAGATCTCTTTCCAGTACGTGGAATTATTTTTCTCTATCTATTACTTTTCTTGTATTCATAGAGAGACAAATCGAAAACTCGAAAATTCCATTCATATGACCTCTCTTACATTATTTATAATATTTTGATATTCAATTATGTAGTTATAATTCAACATGAACATTTTGTCAGGAAGGTCGCTGCTGTTTTGTATTGAATTTCTTGAAACAAATCATCAATATCGATCATGCTGAATCAAGTCCAAACTTATCACATTTTCTAAATCAACCTCAGAGGTTTCTATCTGTTCACCTATAATACTGTATATGCTTTTGTTTGTCCTAAATAACCATATCTTGTCAAAATCAGTTTCTATTCTTCCGTCTAACCTAGATAAATACACACATTGCAAAAATTCTTGGACCCCCGGATGTTTGTCTAAATGAGACACTATTATCATAAGTCAAGAAGTGTATTACAAAGCACATTCAATTTGGTTATGTAACCAACGCAAATTGGCTGAATTTAATATTTTAACTGAACAAGACAAAAAAGCGAACAAAAAATAGATCATAATAAAATGATTATCAGAATCTGAAATGCAGAAGAAAACCATTTTAGAGCGGAATCAAAAATGCATTAATATTCGGTGTGTCCTCCCCTGTTCTGTAGTAAGGGGAGGACACACCTGTGCATGGAAACAATAAGGGCGTTAATGGTATTTATTGGGATGTTGTTCCATTCTTCTTGGGCCACGAGTGTGAGTTCAGGGAGGGTGCTAGGAGGATTAATTCTGTTCGACATTGTTCGTTTAACGAAATTTCACATGTGCTCAATGGGTTTCATGTCTGGTTAATTTGCTGGCCACGGTAATCTTTGAATATTCTCAATCTCTAGTGCATTTTGTACTCTCCTCGTGCGATGGAGTCTAACATTGTCATCCATGAAAGTGAGAATGGCTTCAATTTCATTTCGGAAAGTATAATGATGGGTTCATTAATATTTCGAACATATATATCCCCTGTCATAGTATCTGGAATTGGAATAAGCTGGGTACGATGACCACCACCCTTGGTATGGGACGACTTCTCTAGCAGAATATAGTCTTTCTTATCGCCCTGGCCCACTTCAAACTCTGTGTCGCCGACTATCACTAACTAGACCAAATCTGGTTTCGTCCGAAAGACATTTCGCCACTGAGCTAAAAACCAGTCTCTGTGTTCCTGTGCCTA
>WOGR01003865.1:0-15361 GCA_015342045.1 Leptinotarsa lineolata | reverse complement strand
GATCAAACTTATTCCGTGACAAAAATATCGTAATTCATAAATGAATTATGTGCTTTTGTTTATAATAATGTTCAGATTGGTATTAAAGAGCCCCAAGGCGAGTGTCTCACGACTAAAAATCGGTGTCTACCAGTGAGGATGGCTGAGTTCCATGTAAGTGAAATTTGTTTCATTTCATTCAGTATATTGTGTAGAAATCCTGTGAATGATATCTGAATCAATTCTATAACAAATGTTTGGAATACAAACTGATAAGAAAAACGTTTTTTATGTAATTCAGTGTTCACATAAAAGTATTTGTTTCGAAAGAACTTTTTATTTCGTGTAACTCAAGGTTTATATGGAAGTGGCTGTTTCAGAAAGGTTTTTTATTCCATTTTGTGTGTGAAAGTTACTTTTTGCATGACATACACATTTATGTTTAGAGACATTCCTTTCAAGAATGATTGCTTTTTTTGTTCTTTGGAATATTTCCACATTTTTTTCTATCAAGATGGAGTAGTAGAAAGCCAAAAACTTCCTTTCCCAAAAATTATTCACTCCTAAAAATACAAGTTTCCAAATTTGAGCAATATTTCTCTTGGCTGGAATTTGATGAAATAAGTGTTATAAAAATCGTTATTTATGAATGAATTGTGTGCTTTTTCTCATAATGTTATCCAGATTGGTAATGAAGAGGCCTAAGGCAAGTGTCTTATAGCGAAATATCGGTGTCTACCAGAGAGGACGGCTGAGTTCCATGTAAGTGAAATGTTTTACATCACATTCAGTATATTGTGCAGAAATCGTGTGAATGATATCTAAATCAATTCTATAACGAGTGTTTGAGATACAAACTGACTAGAAGAAAGTGTTTTTGTATAATTCAGTGTTCATATAAAAGTATTTATTTCGAAAGAACTTTTTCTCTCGTGAAATTCAATTTTTATATGAGAGTAGCTGTTTCAGGAGGGTTTTCTCTTTCATTTTGTGTCTGAAAGTTACTACTTCGCATGATCTATACATCTAATTTTAAAGTTATTCCGTTCAAAAATTATTGCTTTTTTTCTTTCTTTGGAAGATTCCCACATTTTTTGTTTCAAAATGGAGTGGTTGAGAGCCAAAAACTTCTTTTCCTAAAAATTTATCACTTCTAAAAATATAGTCTCTCTAATTAATACGAGAGAAAAACACTTTTTCTTTTTCAATTTGTAACTGCAAACATTTATTATTATGAAACATCGATGTCCGATGATTGAGGTTCGCAGTGTTCCATGTGAGTGAAATTTTATTTCATTATTGCAATGATACAGTTTATTGTATGATTTTTGCTAAAAAAGGTTTTACGAAAACCGCGACACGTGTTTCGCTATACAATAGCTTCATCAAGCGTTTAAATAGCTAAACACGTGTCGCGGTTTTTGTAAAACCTCTTTTTAGTGAAAATCATGCAATTAACTGTATTATTGTAATAATGAGTTCAAATATGGATTTTTATCAAGTATCGGCCAGTTCTATTCAATTATTGAAATTTCATCGTTTTTATATCCTATACTGTGTAGTATTCATTGAATGATATTTGGAGTACAAACTGGAAAGAAAAAAAAGTATCTGTATGATTCATCATTTTTATGAAAGTAGTTATTTTGGAAGGGCTTCTTCTTACAATTCGTGTCTGAAATTTACTCGTTTGCAAGAACTACACATCTCTGTATATAGTTTCTTTCGAAATCTACCGCTTTCTTCCATTTTTTGATTGTTTCCCACATGTTCTGTATGAAGATGGAGAAATGGAAATTCAAAACCTTTTTTTCTGAAGAATTCATTTTCCCCAAAAATATATCTTCTCCAATTCATATCAAAATCCATCTTTCTTGACCTATCAATCTGAATATTCCTCACTATCTTCAGTTGCCATTTGGTTTCAACCCATCAACCAGTCATGTTTTTCTTCTTGAATTTGGTTTCCTCATAGCACACTTTTTGAAGGGACAGATGTTTCCTGACTTCTCTTTTTCTTTTGGGGAGATTGAGAATAGCATGTGCTTCAATCACATTTTTGTGGAACTTCAATAGAGAAGGATCACGTATATTTGTGCAACTTATTCAAACTTTGATAATGAAACACATAGTATTTGAGGGATATGGCATGTTTATTCTGTGAAATTCATAAGTGAAATACGTGAAACTATTTGAGGCTACTCGTCATCCAAAGTATGGACTTGACATCAAATCTGCAAATTGTTACAAATTGTTAATTTTCAACTATGCATAATCTGGACACAATTAGTCTTTTTCCACGATGTACATTTTTTTTTTCAAGTAAATTCCAGTGCAAGAAAGAGGAGCAACTTGAATCATATTTCTTTGAAAACTTTGCGAAAACGTTACAGAATACTCCTCCACAAAAATGATTAATGGCAGCATAAACAATCCGACAGCTAACATTTCTCTAGTGCCAATTCATATCCACTCGACAAGAAAACGACTCTTCAGAAATCTGGCAGAAATTCATCCCTCCCGAAACGTATAAGTGGTGAACTTGTAGTTGATGTACGCAGGCTGAAACTTGACGTTCCATCATTGTTATATATGAGGATGTTAGAGGAACGGGTTGTTGGCACATTCGAATGTAAATAGTATTCCAATGTTTGAGATAACAAGTAATTGGGATATTCATTTTTTTTCTCCAAACAAGAAGAAACTTTTTTGAAAATGAGTTCAAAATGGGTTTTTTCATCAACCAGTTGTCATTTTGAAATTGGAAACTTGTACGAGCTGAACATAATCTTTCAACATATGATTCTTAGCACGAAATAATTAATAATTTTTACTCTCATCTCCACTGTTGATTTTTCACTTTTCGATAGTATTTGGGATTCTACTACCTGAAAAAAGTAAATATGTAGAAACAATAAAGAAATATCTTCAGTGTCTGATGATGAGGAGTATACCTACATATGTATAAGTTGACTCGTACCTGATGAAAATTCAATATTGTCCAAACAAGGAAAACCTTTTGCCAAATAATAAAAAACATAGGAGTAGTTTCTTCAATATGAAGGCTAATTTCACATTTGTGAACCATATTCTGGCTGAGGGGCATGAGTTCAACTACTATGAAATGTTACATTCGGACGAGGAAGGTTTGAAACTCAATATGTTGGAATATTTGGAAATTCTCAAGTATAAGATTTCTGGAAATCTACTATATGACCAGAAATAATTGAATTCTTCGGCTCTTTCAAATCTGCTTTTGAATATGATTATTAGTAATCAGTTCATTACATACACATTTAAAGGGGTGAATTTTTTTATAGTGTTCGAATACTTAGTTAATTCACATCTGGTGACATTAATTATCAGTTAGTTGAGAGAGCAGAAGGTATCTTGATTCACGTATTGATTGAATGAAGTAGTGATTGCATAAACTACACTCGATTGTCAGACGAAAAAATATATAAAGTAGTAATCAGACTTGAAAACGTTATGGGTTTTGATCAAGTATTCATGTAGTCAAACTTTCTATCAACCCCATTAGTTATTCGGTGGAAAAACATTCTGCAAATTCAATCATTTCATTCATTATGAACTCATTTTATTTCACATACCTATTTCAACTACTCTTCACAACCTCAAATTGCTAATTGCAATTTCAATCAACTGATGAATACGGAATATACACGTAAATCTCATTAATGAGCGTTTTGTTAATATCCATAAAAATATGAACAAACTATGTCATCATCATTGTATTCCTATAAAAGATAAATGACAAAATCAACATCTACCAACGTTAACATACATTAAACACTCACAAACAATGAAGTATCAAATAATTGCCATTTTTTCTTGGTGTAAAATATGAAAAACAGGTGTTTGATAATACAAGACTTTCTATGATTTGTTATCACATCGATGCCAATGATTCAAATGTGTACAATGAAACAGTTCGCATCATGACCATCCAGTAGAATTGAATTAGATAAAGATCATCACTTATTAACCTTATAAAAATGCCCCAGTTAGAAGAGTACGTATGTTCCCGTGGTTAATATCATTTTTTCAACCCATATTGAAAATTAGTTTTCCTTTTCGGTCAGAATAATTTGCTTTTTTTACAAATGGTTGATATACTCCCACATTTCACAACCATCACTTCTTTCAGATATTCTTTATTACTAATAATTCAATTTTTTTTTTGATAATTTTCAAGAAAGAAAGGTTTTCAAAGAATTTTTCTTCTGCGCAATTCAATTTTTATATGAGAATAGTTTTAATTGAAGGGGATTTATTTTTTGGAATGATTAATTTTTGGGGAAGGAAGTTTTTGGCTTCCTACTATTCCATCTTGATATAAAAAAATATGGGAATCTTTCGAAGAAAGGAAGAAAGCAATCATTTTGAAAAAATAACCCTCAACATAGATATGTAGATCATGCAAACAGGTAACTTTCAGACATAAAATGAAAGAAAAAGCCCTTCTGAAACAGCTACTTTCATATGAACATTGAATTACACGAGAGAAAAAATTCATTCGAAACAAATACTTCTAAATGAACACTGAATTATACAAAAAAAATTTTTTCCACTCAGTTTGTATTCCGAACATTCGTTATAGATTCAAATTAGATATCATTCACAGGATTTCTACACAAAATACTGAATGAAATGTAAAAAAATTCACTTACATGGAACTCAGCCATCCTCACTGGTAGACACCGATGTTTCGCCATAAGACACTTGCCTTAGGGCTCTTCAGTACCAATCTTGATAATATTATAAGAAAAAACACACAATCCATTCATGAATTACGATTTTTATGTCACGGAATAAGTTTGACCTACTTATGTTATCGATGACATCGTAATGACATTCATTTACTTATTTGATTAAATCCCAGCCAAGAGAAATATTGTTCAAATTGAAGGAGTTATATTCATAGAACTGATTAACTTTTGGAAAAGAAAGTTTTTGGCTGTCATTTAAAAAAAATAACTCTGAACATAGATGTGTAGATCATGCAGAGAAGTAACTTTCAGACATAAAATAGAAGGAAAAGCCCTTCTTTCCCAAAAATTATTTTCTCCTTGAAATATAGCCCCTTCAATTCAAACAATATTTTTCTTGTCTGGAACATATTCAGATAAGTGAACGAATGTCATTACGATGTCATCGATGACATAAGTAGATCAAACTTTTTCCGTGACATAAAAATCGTAATTTATGTATGAATTGTGTGCTTTTCTTTATAATATTATCGAAATTGGTACCGAAGAGCCCTAAGGCCAGTGTCTTACGAAACATCGGTGTCTACCAGTGAGGATGACTGAGTTTCATGTTAGTGAAATTATTTACATTTCATTCAGTATATTGTGTAGAAATCCTGTGAATGATGTCTGATTTGTATCCAAAACGGATACTTGGAATACAAACTGAGTAGGAAAAAGTGTTTTTTATATAAATCAGTGTTCATATTGAAGTGTTTGTTTCGAAAAAATTTTTTCTTCCATGTAATTCAATATTTATATGAAAGAAGCTATTCCATAAGGGCTTTTTCTTCTATTTTGTGTCTGAAAGTTACTTCTCTACATGATCTACACATCTATGTTTGAAGTTAGTTTTTCAAAAATGGAAGATTCCCACATTTTGTTTGTATCAAGATGGAGTAGTAGAAAGCCAAAAACTTTCTTGTCATGAGGGTGCCGTTCTTCCAGTTTCTGTCTGGAAGTTACTTCATTGCATGATCCACATATCTTTGTTTAAAGTTGATTTTTTGAAATTGATTGCTTCCTTTCTTTCTTTGGAAGATTCTCACAGTTTTTTTTTGTATAGAGATGAAGAAGTAGAAAGCCGAACCCTTCCTTCCCAAAACTTATTCAACTTTCCTGAAATTTTAAATTTGACAACATTTTCAGGGGATTGATGTCCAAATCGTCATAATCCAATATTCATTTCAATTTCCACATATCCAAATCACACAAATGTCATTCAACAACTCTGACATTGTAAATTCCAATTGAATTTCTGAATCAATTTTTTTACGAACTCTATAAAGTTGACGTACTCAAAAAAAGCCATCCAGTAACTGGTGGAGCAGGAATTATCAACGCTACAAGAATAATCTCATTATATTTGAATGACAGTTTTTTTTGTGGCGGAAATAATTTTTTTTCATCTTTCATTTTACATATCCACTCATTCGTGTGAACTCCCAAGTTTCTGAACGTATGAGTGATATTGTTTGAAAAACATTTTATTTTTAGAGGACTCGATGTTTCTAACTATTTTTTGGGTATATAATCTTCCACAATCTGAAAAATGAACAAAGCCTGATGAATATAGAATCTGCTGAAGTGTAATAAAGGTCAAATTGAATCGTTTGAAGAAGGTTATATACCTAAGAAACAGTAAAAAACATAATATAATATGACTAGTAATTTTTCAAAACCGATTATGAATAAGTACGAAAAATTATTTTTATTTCTTCAATAACCCTTTCAGCTATCTGACATAATTTTCAATCAATGTAATATTCCTGCTTTGGAGTTTTTTAACATTTATCTTTCTGTTCCTGAAATTTTTTGCTTCACTCCTGAATTTTCTCTCCACCCAATCGCCAGCTGTTTGGTGAATGTATGTTTCCCATCGTTGATCGTGACCCTTATTTTTCACTCCTCCCAATTTTCCTTCGATTCCTTTAAATTGATTTGCGGTGAAAAAAGTTGTTGCCCTTTTCATCTGTCGTACCCGTAACCTTTTTTGGTTGAAATGGATTTGTTCCTTGCTCGTATGCTATTATTCCACTCAACAGCTGAAAACTTCCTGGGTATTTGAGAAAAAAATCAGATTTTCTCTAGACGTATTATAATACAGGGAAGTATTTCATTTATAAAATGAAAGAAATAGACTTATTTGAAATAGATGTCGTAATATACATAAAGATTACATGAATATATAACAAATAAACTAACAAATGAACTAAAATGTATAAGATCTATACAGTAAAATATGTAAAATATAGTGTGTGAAAAAGTAGCAGTGGTTAAGGATGAAGGGAATAATCAATAAAGAGAAAAACGATGAACAACTCAGTTGGAATAATAGTGTGCTCGTAGATATTGAGATAAGGAGCGTTTGAAGAGTTGAAGGGTGTAACTTTGTTAAATTCAATCAGTAAGCTTGTTAAAGTCCAAAAGTCCTCTGTTCTTGCAAAGTTTGTTCATGGGACAACCAAGTCATCTCTTCATCCTGTATCGTATTTGTGAATCTGATGGTTATATGTAATGAATTCATTGAAGTAATGTGGTCCTTTTCCAGAAAGTATTTCGAATATGAAGATCATAGTAAAATATTGTAATCTATCTTTTACTGTCATCCAATTCAGTATATTAATCATTGATTATATAGGAGTATACTTATGGCATTTTAGTAATAAGTGCATTCCTCTGTTTTGTAACTTTTGTAGAGAAGAGATAGAATAACCGTCTAGTAATGATATCAGACTAGCACAGTAATCAAAGTGAGGTGGAATTATTGTTTTATAAACAGTCCAATTAGATTGAAATGTTAGTTGTCCACTGATTCTAGCGGAGAAAAACATTTTCTTAGAAATTTCATCACACATATACTGGAAGTGTTCAAAGTGCCTTCAACGATAAAACTCAGGTATCTGAATTCTTGTACAGTTTCAATAGTTTCATCGTATATCTCAATATGAAAACATTGTGAGAAAAATGATAATAGGAATTATCTGCAGAATAATCAGGCACCAATTTTGATTGTGTTAACATTCCCATTGATACTTAAAATTCATTGAAAGTGAGAAACAGAAACCAAATAGCTTTTTGAATGATTCTCCTCTCAATGGAAATCCCTTTCACTGCCATTTTCTTCAAAGCAATGGAATGATAAGAAGCATATCAAAAAAATTGATATTGATTCATTTATCCAAATCATAAAATGATACTATTTTCATAATATCAATGAATCAACGAAATCAATTTATTCAGTACAATCTATATATACATCGACAATATTATACATTCCACACTTCATTCATACGACACGTCTTTCAATCACCAAGTGATCATTTTCAAAAGAAAGTTCAATCTTCTTTTTGAAATAATCACATCATAAATTCACATTATAGATATGTGTTCATATTTATGTAAATATATGGCAAATGAACATTGATGACTTGTAGGTTGTGTAAGGATGTTAAACTTCAATTCAGTACCTTCGCACATCATTTTTATTGAGAGTGATATTCAGAATTAATAATGAGAATAAGTCTACAGAAAGTATAAAATGTTCGAGAAGACTAAGGTTAGATACACATTCATACTCGTAGATTCTCATGTTCGTATGGAACGCCGTTCTACTTTTTATTATCACAAATATTCATTTCTCAGTTTATTCAACTAACAATTAATTTGCTTGAATTTGATTGATTCATGCATTTGTTGCACACATTGAAAACGATTCTTCGCAAAATTTGTTCTATTTTAAATGACACTTGATTTAAAATGTTACCTTAATTAATTTTTTTGATGAAAAGTTGCGAACAGTTATAACATAGATTCATTGTTTGAAATTTTTGGAAGTGTGTCACATATACTTTTTTGGAACTATCGAATGATTTACTACAATTTCTGTGAAACATGAATAAAATTGTTTGCTAATAACTATAGTTACATAAATTGAAACGATTGTTGATAATTTTATTTCGGCGCTAGCGTCGAGCGGGTTCTTGCAGAAGCTGGCAACATGTTAGTGTAGTGATAGTAACACAAGATTCCATCCGACCGCAGCGCCGAATAAAAATTATCAACAATCAATTTCATTCATGTATCACCTAAATGCAACAATCAAAAGAATTCATTTTTACAAAATACTAATAGAAATCAAAACGGCGTGCAATGCCGTTTTACTCTTCATTATTGTTGTTTTGAATGTGTTGAATTTCAGTGATACATGAATTAAATTGTTTGTTGATAATGCATATTATATGAAGTTATATAGTTCCGCAAAAATACGCCCATCATCAGCGCCGAATAAAAATTATCAATAAACAATTTAATTCATGTATCACTGAAATTCAACAAACAAAATAATTGGATTCTTCACAAAGAAATATTAAAAATTTTCTTTTGGAACGAGCTGAATTATTTCGTTTGTTGAATTTCAGTGATACATGAATTAAATTGATAGTTGATAATTTCAATTCGGCGCCACGGTTGAACGGCGTTTTGTCGTACTATAAATGAACTAGCATGTTGCCATATGTAACACTTGGAGTTCTTGATAAATCCGTTCGATACCAACGCCGAATTCAAATCATCAACAATCGTTTTGAATGTATCTTTCAAATACTACAAACTTTTATGAATCATAAAAAGTTCAATTCTTCGTCAGAAATTAGCTTTTTAAAAAAAATCATGGAATAAAATGATACTTGCTTGATAATGTTTTTCACAAAAGTTGTAACCAAATTTCAAATTGAATGCATTAAAGTGAATGTTGGAAATATTCAACACTTCCAATGAAATTGAAATATAACAATCTTTATAATTCATAGAAAAATATTTAGCATGGAAAGTTGGTTTGCTATATTTTCAGACAGACGAAAGTCTGTATTTATTACCAACAATGTTTCATGGGAAAACTTTGACAGTCATTCGAATGTATTCATTAAGATTGTATTCCCAAACTTACTTTTAGAAAGTGAATTCGAAGTTTCATTTTCGATTCAACAGTCATATAAATAACATTTTATTCAAATGTCAAAATTATATGTGGAATTGAAACGTTCGTTGAATTTACTCGAATAATACATTCCATTGACTGTTGAACGAAAATGTTCGTTTATTGCTGAGGTGAAGGCGCTTATATAGATTATTTTTGAGCATAATATATAGCACATTGGCGTTCCATTTTGCAATAATCTGAAACAATATTTTTCTTCGGAATCAATAAAAGCTTCAAGTAATTTCATTAGTATTTTTTATTCAAATAACAATTTCATTCATGTAACATTTAAAATCAAGTGTAATTTAAAATAGAGTAAATTTTGCGAACAGTCGTTTTTAATGTGTCCAACAAGTGCATGAATCAATTGAATTCAAACAATAAAATTGTTAAGTGAATAAATTGAGAAATGAATATGTGTGACAATAAAAAGTAAATTGGTGTTCCATATGTTCATGTTATATAAATTTTGGTCAAATTTTGTACAGGGTCTCTATATTGAATGGCTATAATATGAAAGTTCAAACTGGAAACTTTGGCGTGAATAAATACAATAAATACAATCACTTTTTCCAAACATCAGAAATGCAATACTCTTCTAGACATGCATTTTACCACTCAAGTTGGTATTTTAATCTACTGAAGATGCCAACATGGTGACGACTTTCTGATTTGGCTTTTCTGGGGATGAAGAAAAGTGTTTGTTTTGGACTATATATATGTTTTCCATATGATAAAGTCTGTTGTGATTATATAAGTTCAGTGTTTATTTGGAAATGCATAAATTTTATTCATTCGAAAATTCAATGGGTGTTTACCAATTGTTTCTTTCATTCTTTTCAAGGGTTAGTTTTTCGAATTGAACGTTCGTTTTATAGACTCATATCAATCATATAGAATTTTCCAGTAATGATTTCTTTCGTTCCAATAAATTGATCGTTTAAGATACAAGTAACTATCAATGAGCATGTTTGTTTGAAATTTCTTCCTGGATAATTTCTGATTCACTTATATGCTTATATGCTATATAGGCTCCATGAATGTGTAATATAGAACTGTCAAGTGATTAGAGCTTGTATATTTCTCATATATTAAAATTTGAAAATTTTATCGTACCTTAGTGTTTCATGAACATTTTTGAATGTATTTCAGGTTTTTGAGTGAAGCTTGATATTTTTAATTTAGCATATTTTGGACAATCCGATTTATGACATGTTGATGCCAAGACAAATATTTTCTCTCGAATAACTGTCAGTAGTCTATAATGAACTCATTGAATATCATTTGATAGCTATCAAAAGGAAAGGATTGACAACTAGAACCTCATTTTATATAAGAAAAAATGTTGCTCATATAAAATGACACCCGAAACAACGGCGCATCATAGGGATTAGATAGTAGTCAATACGTCAAAACTAGGTTCTGATTTAAAGAACTTCATCCACTCAGAATCGTAATTCAAAGGAATATTGGCTTCAATTTTGTCATTGGCTTCCTCTGTTACACAAAATGCAAAAATACACGCAGTGTTATGATTATGTTTGTGAGGAAGGATAAGATTTCATGGTTCTGAGTCGAGAAAAGTATTTAAAGAGATTATGTATCGAAGAGTTTCTGCGCAAACAGGATAGAAACCTTGCGATAGTGTTATTAGCATTGAGCTGAAGCTTGAATTGTGGTTAGCGCATAATTTTTGTAACGCTATGCTCCACGATTGATATTTCGATTATTTTTCACATTGCATTACATTTCCTACACAACTAATATTTTTTTCTGTAATATATCGTTCAACTTATTTTTCATTCAAGGTATATACAAAAATTTGCACGCTGGAAGTCATATTTCTCATTGCGTTTGATTTAATTTTCAGAGAGATTTATCCATTGAAATTATTTGTGGGAAAGGGAAAGGTCTAGATTTTTTGTGAGACACTCTCAAGCGTCCCAAATGAGTTGAATGTGTGCCCCCGTGAGTCATCAGAAGTTGCTGGAAAGTTGAATTACTTTCAGTATCAAAAAGAAAGTAAAATTTTTTGAGTAACTTTCAACGTATGTGTTACATGCTCATTCTACGAATAAATATCATATTGTTGAAGTCAATATCCATCAATTTCTTTTTGTTCAGTGAAACAACTCTCCTTTTGATGAAGTTTATGTTTGAAATAATATTCATATCATTTCAGAAATTCTACATTTCCGATGAAGTGCCATATACTTTTGAATATACCCCTGCATATGTCACAGCTCGATATATCCAAGCGGAGCTTAAAGGCCTAATGGTCCCAGATTTGACCTGAATAAATCATTCGGTAGACTCTGCTGGGTTCACCATAGTAATATTTCAAAGTTATAATACCCCACTCATTAGTTGGACATTATCAGTCAATGAGGTTGATGCAACAATAATTATCGTTCTGAACATTTTAGTGCGATAGAATCTTTGCTAATTAGCCTGTTATTGTTTCATGTTCATGAGTTCATAGCATTCATGCAATATTGCCGCATTCGAATATCACTTTCGAAATGGATTTGTATTGATAGTTGAGCGCGGGGGCAGCACTGTGCCCGAGGTAAAACAGGTACTTTTGTTTGGGTTAGCCATGTAGTTGGTGTGCCTTCTGGTAATCCTGTCGTTTCTCTGTCAAATTTTCATTCATATTGTCAATTATATTTGACAATATGCTAATTCTTACTTTGTACTATAACCTCAAGTAAGTGAGTACTTTTTACCTAACTTTATTACAATTTGGATGCAACGTTTTTAGAAACTTTTGTAGATGTCTTGATAGAGGGAACAAACATTCTCGAAAGCTCGACCACATGACAAAGAGTATTCTTTAAATAACAGCCCAGAATTTTGACTGTATTCCCAACAACATTCCATATTTCTCCTCAACTAGTCAGTCAAAACTATCATTCCGCTTTATCTTTATTATCATTATCAGGGATGCTACAATATGGATAAGAAACAGATTAGATCGTTAAAGAAGAGATCAGTTGAAAATTGATAACTTACAGTGTAAGTGGGGTTAGGCGGCAAGATGGATGAGAATGAACACAAAAACATATATACGGAGTTTGAGACTAAAATAACCCACTAGGGTTTTGAGACAAACACAATCAATTCACATCACAAATGATATATCATTTTACAAATAACGGAAATCCTCCTGTTGTGCCTTGAAGAGGACCACGTGGAAGTTTCAAATTTCATTAAATTGACAAGTGACATGTAGATACTACGCACATGTGTAGTAACAGCGAATGGCAAGCTTATGTTACATTGACAGTCGACATCTGTGGTTGAAACATAGCATTGTTGCCAAGTAGCATGGGTGTTTGATTTTGGCTGCGGCTACCATATGTTCGAATATCCTTTGATTGTCACTAGTGCGCTCTTTGATGGGGATTTTTTATTCTATAAATGAAAAGTAATATAATAATGAGATATGATATGATACAACAATATTTGAATGGTTGAGGAATGACTTAGTTTTACAAATTTTTTATACGAACTGATGATGTATATTAGATATATACGCAAAGTTCAATCTGTGATTAGAACACTTGTGGAGGAAAACTGACGATTTCCACATAAATTTCACTCGAGTGATTCAAGTCGGTTTTTTTATTTGAAGAATTTTGAGAATATGAAATATATACCATTTCTAAGAAAAGTTTCTTGGCAGTATTTTTTTCTGTGAATGGAATTATGATTGAATTATAATCCAAACAATGTCTTTCCTTAGAGACATGTTCACTCAATGCACATCTCTCCGGGTGTAACCTACTGTCACTCTTGTGTGATGTGATCGGATCTTTCAGTAATCTGGATGTTTTACCTATATATTTTTTTGCACAATTATGACAAAGTATACAGTACACCACATCCGAACAGTTTGTGCATGGTGTTTTGTGTTTCAATCTTGAAACAATTTGACTGTCAATGTAACATGAGCTCGCCAATGGCAAGCTCATGTTACATTGACAGTCGACATCAATAATTTCTACTCTGTGGTTGGAGCATAGCATTGTTGCCAAGTAGCATGGGTGTTTGATTTTGGCTGCGGCTACCATATGTTCGGATATCTTTTGATTGTCACTAGTACGCCCTCTGATGGGGATCTTTTATTCTATAAATGACAAGTAATATGATAATGAGATATGATATGATACAACAATATCTGAATGGTTGAGAAATTACTTAGTTCTACAAATTTTTTATACAAACTGATGATGTATATTAGACATAAACGCAAAGTTCAATCTGTGATAAGAATACTTGTGGAGGAAAACTGACGGTTTTCACTAACTTTCTGGTTATCCATGCAAATTAAATGAGAGTAAATTTCTTTCGAGTGATTTGAGTCGGTTTTTTTATTTAAAGAATTCTGAGAATGTGAATTATGTACCATTTCTAGGAAAAGTCTCTTGGCAGCGATGACATGTTCACTCAATGCACATATCTCCGGGTGAAACCTACTGTCACTCTTGTGTGATATGATCCGATTTTTCAGTAATCTGGATGTTTAACCTATATGATCTCTTTCACAATTATGACAAAATATACAGTACACCACGTCCAAACAGTTTGTGCATGGAGTTTTGAAAAAATTCTATCAAGTGGTAAAACTGTTTTATTTGAAATTTCAATATTGTTATTGACTGAGTTGAAAATCCTGGTTAATCCTGGGGTAATATTCTTGATGAAGGGTAATGGAGCATATAAAATAAAGATAGGATTCACTTCAGTGGAAACTCCAGCCTCTACATTTGTTGAGTTTTGCGACATAGCATTTTTATTCAATAAGACATTGATATTATTCAAATTTTGGTTATCTTTAGATGACGTACTGTAGTATAACGTTTTGAGGAATTTTGGGGGATATGAGTTCTGACAAAAAAGTGTGTATAGGAGATTTAGTTTTTTTTGTGGAAAGATTTGTCAAAGATTTTGCGGACCCTTTCTTTCATTCGTTTTATTACGTTGGTCTCCATGTTCTGCTTGTGGTATGACTAATAGTTAATGTAGCGGCCAAAACTCATGGGTTTTCTACACCAGTCTATTAATATTTTGTTGTTCGGTGTTCTGATAAAGAGAGTGTCCAGGAAAGGAACACTGTTGTGTTCATTTTTTTTCAAGAGTGAACTGTATGTGAGGATCGTACTTATTGAATATGAAAAGGGTTTCGTCAAGATACTCTCTGGGGAGAGGAATGATGATGTCATCAACATATTTTTTGAGAAAAAGAGGTTTACTTGGAAGTACATCTAGGACAATGTCTAGTGAGTCATCCATGACATATGTGGCCTGAATTGGGCTTATTTCTGCTCCCGTAGGGGTGCCAAAAGTTTGTTTATGAAAAGTGTTATTGTATTTGAAGTAAGAATTGAAGAATTAGAATTTCATTAGATTTGAAAAGGTTGCTTCGGTCAAGCTGAAAAAACCACTGATTGTATCCCATTTCTTCTCGATAACTCTTAAACGAGTTTCTAGATAAACGGTTCTGAAAAGGGAGACAACATCTAGACTAGCTAGTACAAAATTATCAGGGAGTGTCATCCCATTGTAGGTATTATTAATTTTGAAGAAATCTTCAATGTTATAATCATTATTATAATCATATGCTTTG
>WOGR01003864.1:0-15361 GCA_015342045.1 Leptinotarsa lineolata | reverse complement strand
CATGTACCCTTTTCAAAAAAAATGTCCTTTTTAATTCTCCATCTATAATTGGTCAAAGGATTTTTAATAAATTACCATTATCTATGAAATATATTCTTGAACTGAAATTATTCAAATTAGCATTGAAAGAATTTTTATTAAACAAAGTTTTTTATTCTGTAGATCAATATTTTTTGTAGTGATTTCAAACTTTACAGATTTCTGTACGTTCCTCTTTTATACTACGAATATTTGTGAACTTGAATTTAGGTAAGGTATTATTGTACTTTCAGGTCATTGACAAATCCTGTACAAATTTATTTGTCATAAAGGAAATGAAGTCTTACTTACTTACTTACTAGCTCAAAGTGGAGCTAGAAGGCTCGAAAAATGTTATGGAATCAGGAATTTTAGTGTTTGAATAACTTCAGGTACATTAACTGATGATTTTCAATGATGCGAGAAGTGGGGCGATTTTTATTAGGTAACGAGACTGGAAAATTTCTGTCATACCTCATCTCAGAGTAGCACAATCATCAGCCCACTGTGAGAAGACCCGTTCGTACCCAATTTAGCAAAATATTGAAGCAATCGTCTCTTCTCTGAGAACTTTGTTTCTTTGGAAGAATATTCAGACTTGACGTGCTTTGCCGGGATCAGTTCTTGGAGGGTAAAGCAAACCATGTACTTATTTTCATTGAATAATTTTTCAAGTGAGAGATCAAGGGTGTCAGGTCGACTCAAACTGTGACTATCAATCTTCATAAAACTGAAGCCAAGAAAGTGCGTTGAAACACAGTGATTGATTGAACAATGCATCTGGCAGTAACCCTCTGGAAGCGCAGCGTGGTCACACTGTGATAGAATATCAGGATACGATTTTGAATGAATCCCATATGATTTGATACAGAGGTTTGTAACAGATGTGTTGATGATCGTATCCGAGATAGTGTGACTGTCAGCAAAGATGAAAATGAAAACAAAGTAGTGATAAGAGTTCGAAACAGATAACATGAGATTGAGAAGAAGAACACAACTTCACAGTTCCAACCAAGGCAGAGATAATTTTTTCGACTCGCTACATACATACTATGCGTACATAGATGTCTTGATTGAGAAATATGTAGGTCAATAAAATATCAGCAGCATAATCTCGCTCAAAACTACCACCGAAGCCATGAAGTTGAAAACTAAAACAGGACACTTTGACATTACTCAATTAGGAACAGGTTGACTTCAGCTCAGTTATAAGCTCCAGAAGTATTGCATGAGAAACTCAGCATGAAACGTGACAAGAGATAAAAAGCCAATTGTTTCGTAAACTAAACTCATTTCTTACATGATAGTCAATGTTAGGTTAGGTTAGGTTAGGTCAGGAGTGAGTGAATCTATTCGACCATTCACCGTAACCCACAAGGGTTTATTGTGACTCACACCTATTCAAATTCGGCCAAATAAACCCAGATTCCTGACGAAGCCGATTAGTTTGAATGGTGAGTGATATTTCAGGTCAGATGGCAAGAGTGTGGTTCTACCAAACTCTGAAAACCTTACAGTGATCTGTAAGGAGGCCTGTTAGACATCGTAGTTCATCCCTACTAATGTCCAACAACTTTTTTGTTTCAAGCTTCGAAGGGTGAATGAACGTCTTGGAGTGAGCCAATCCTGGAAGATTTTGCTAGAAGTCTTTGAAACTTCTTGCTATCCAGATGTTCAATGTTTGTTTGGCAAAGCCTGAAGTAATACTAATGACAGGTTCTGTCTTGGTAACAGAAATTGACTTGATACTTCATTATTTCGGTAACTTTTCCACAAAAAAGAATCTTATTTATATATGGCATACAACTGATCACAATAGGCACAAATGAGAGAGTCTAGACGCAGTCTTTTTATATAATTTGAATTTGAAGGAAGAGTCCCAAAAACCAGTATTACATTTCACCAGATTCAGATTGACAGCTTCAGGGGCGATATTAGAGACAACCTTTCATTTCTTGAAAAGTTGGAAGGATATATCTACGGATTCATACAGATTTTGCGGCGAAAGAGAAGTCATTTCTGCGCTGATATCTTATTCCAATAAGTATCCCCAAGTAATCTTTTGATTCGGAAACGATCTATCACAGTTTTTAGACCAACTTCGTAACCTTCATTTTTTATGGGCAAAAATTTGATCACTTATAGATGCTTGACCTTAAGAGATATGCGCAAATGTTGGAGGCTAATGCCATCGGCCTGAAAATATCAATAGATGTAGGCCATTTCTTGTACACCCCGCAAAAGAGCACAAATTTGTTGGTTTCAATTTCAATTTTGATGTATAAAAACCATTTTCATCAAGTGCCGATCTCATATTTATTACGTGACCGAAATATGATCATCTTTTATAACCAAGATGTTGAAGTGTGTGAGTGTTCAGATTTCATCAGCATACAACGTCTTATTTTTATTGACTGGGCTATAATTACACCTGCTACAATCAGTGCTCGGTCGTGATCGAGCTCAACTACTTAAGGCTGCAATAACGTGTTTCGCTGAAATCACCTGTTCATTCATAGAACTGGAATTATTTAATGATACACTATGTGTGAAAGTTTACCCATGAGCAGGTTGACTTTTTTCTTATTTCTGGCAGGTAGCGGTTTAACCGTTGACAGTGACGTACATCTTTGGAAATCTTCGAAGTGAATTGTTTATTAAAATCGTGCTGTATAGCGTTGGAGTGATACACATTTTTGATTCTCACCCATTTTCGATCCTTCAGTAGAAAACTGATCTCAAGTTTGCTATATTCTCTGCAAGTGCTGAGAAAAAAAATGTTTAACTGGTTATAAAATTATTTGTCAACTGGGGATGTGAGGTAAAAATAGAGTAATTTTGTCTGTTATTTAGTTTTTCATCGCTAATCCGATTTTAATGATCACTTTCATAAAGGCTATTTGTGATTTTATAAAATGACTTCAGGTAGGGTGCCAGGGTTTAATTATTTTTTCATTTAAACATTATTTTTGTGTCTGAATCCATCATATGTATTATATCTATAATATCTATTATAATAGGCCTTCATAGTTTTAAAAATATGTTTTTCAATAAGTTCCTTCTATCGTACTGTATGTAGGCCAGAACTTTCATTGAGTTTCTATAGTTGTGAATACTTTTTCAATGGATTATCTCATTGTATTGTTAGGTTTTATGTAGATTGATAGTTTGCAATCGATGAGTTTTCTATTTATAAAATAGAATTATAGTTTCTTTTTCATTCATGTCCACTTCCCACAATAGCACGATGGGGAACTATTTATATTTCGGGAACTGGCAACGCTAATGTTAATAGGTATTATTTGGCAACACCATTACGAATTTTGACACTTTTTAGCATGAACGTAATCACAACGTTTTGATGTACTGTTGATATTTGTAAAGAAAATCAATTTGACCATAAAATGGAAATTTTTCGCTTTCCCATACCAAACTGTGTTTCTGACATGATATCATTCAGGTGAACAATACATGAATAAAATAAAACTCAAGATAAATTACACTGACCACACCAGATGGCCTGTCTGAAATTTTCAGAAGATTTTTGTAAATGACGCAAATTGGCAAGTCCTGACACCAACCGTTATCTAGTTATTCAAATCGATGTTTTTGATAACTTTCCACAACACGAATCGGGAAAGACTCTTTAGTGGAGTTAAATGAGCTGTTTAATAATATTTTTCTATCATTGTTTTCGAGATATTTTCACCTTCAACAACCTTAAAAATATAAAAGTTGTACTGATGAACTTGATATAGGTAAAAAAATGCCAAACTTTTTTATCGAAGACATATGAAAATACATTACAATCCCAATTCAGCACAGAAGTGAAATAAACAGCCAAACTGCCAAATGCACTCTACTATTCCGATAACGAAGCGATACATCACTTTGTCGTCACAGTTGGAACAGCCATAAATCTCTCTTCGAGACGTTTTGCAAGAGAGGTAATCACGATTCATTTATTAGTCTGAAAAAGTCTCAATGAACTTGGTGGGATGATTGAGAGTATGCTATTTTTTCATAAAAAGTGTATGTAATAATGCCTCCTATTGAATTCAGATACTGAAGTTGCGTCATTAGGAGATGAGCTACGTTCATTATAGTTCACTATTGAGCTGCTTTCTTTTCGTGACTTATGATAGTTTGAGAAATCGCTGACCGAAAGCGACAGTAGCACATTTGTTCGAAAATCGAAAATATCACATCAAGATGTGTATGAGTAAGAAGGTACTTGAGTTTTCACGAAAAGCAAAATGTTTGGTATAGTTCAAGTAAACGATAACTTTCGTCGAAAGCTTCTGCAAATTTTTTTCCATATTCTCTGTTTCACTATCACTGTCGTCGTTTTAATCAATAATGAATTTATTTCCACCATTAATATGGATTTGTCCAATCTCCATATAGCCTTTCTCAACCAAAATTAATTTTGTAATTCTTTTCTGTCAGTCTTCTTCGGTAATATTGGATACTTTCTTTAATTAGCTTTATTACCTTCTTATCAAATTTTGGAAAATCATTTCTACGTCTGATGCTTTGTTTCAATTTTTTCCAAACTCGATGAGATTGAAAACACAAAAATAGGGGGGAAGTCTCAGTAAGGTGTGTCCATACTTTTCAGCAATACTCTCAAGGGCATAGACTTTTTCAAATGTTTTTGTCTCAAAACTGCAAATAGTTGATTTTTGGTATAGTTATCTTCAAAATTCAGATTGTTCTCTATTGAAAAACTTTGTATTTCATCTTTTCTCGAATTTTCATTCGGTATTTTGATGAGCTGTCGCGAATAATAAGAAGCGTTGTAAAGACATATTACACTATTCGCATCCAAATTTGGGATCATTGTGTTTCTGAACCATTCTTCGAAAATATAAGCTTTCATGTTCTTCTGATAGTCAACATTACAGTCCTCTAGTTTTTTCCACATAATTTCAAAGAATTCGAAACCCATTCCTTACTTCCTCGGCATTGCACAATGATTAGTCGCGATCCTATGTTTGCAGGCATGTTAGGCGTACACATTCTCGAACCATCAGTCCACTCTTCCTTAACTGTGTCGTGAGTGTCATACCAAGTTTTGTCCAAATAGAAAATTTGTCGTTGTTCTAGTCTATATTTAGTTATTTGTTCTGAGTATTTGTTACGCAATTCCACTATTCTTCTGCTTTCCATAACTGCTTGACGTTTGTTTATTATTCAAATCTAAATCCTAGTTTCTCTCTAATTCTGAAGAATTTTGTCACAGTAGCTCACGTTATGGCCGAAAGTATTCAATTTCTTCCTTATGATTTCAATTGTAGGAATCTCATTGCTTTTGTAACAGTCGTTGTTTTTTTCAATGATTTTATCAGATGAACATCTAAAGATTTTGGTAATCCTGTATCACATCGCGTCTTGCGTTCATAACGTTTATTTTTGACTATTTTACGAGTACAGTTGAGAAAGTAATTTTGGTCAAATCTGATGTTGCTTGTAATAGTTTGCTTCCCTCGAAACCAAACTTGAGATGTAGATTCTCATATACATTGAAACATACTCTCTGTGTTTGAATATTCAAATGCATCTGAATCTTATTCATTGGTATCTTTTTTCGCATTGTTTACAATCGCTATTGGAATCACTGCACTGAAAAAAGTCTGCGTTGTTATCACACTCGTTATTACTATTAGTACTTGTCCAAGGACAGATAACAAAAATTTTAAGTAATTATAACTGTGCCAATATCGAATTCGAACACTTAAATGGAGATTAACTGAAAATTCATGAGACGACGGACGATAAACATACTCGCATCCACCGATTTCTATTCGGCACTGTAAAATAATTTCGAATTTAATTTTATAACCCTTCAGCCAATCATAAAACTCGGTTGGTAACAAGTATCCAATACGAACCCCCAATTCTAGAGTCCACGTGGACTAGCTGGCAGGCAGTTCATTTTTCTTTATTGTTTTTTATGGCCTTTGATGAAGCCGACACTCTTTAAGAGCGCACGATATCGATTACTGGGACTATACCACAAACTAATACTACGACAGTTGTGAAATTTCTACCCGTGTCTTTTGAAGATTAGCGTTAACTAAATATCATAAGGATTTAATACTAATAGCGCCACTTGTCTGTTAGCGTACGAAGTTTTCAGCCGACTAGTATTTATATTTGTTCAAAAGAGAATGAAGGATGTGATGAATGAAAAATGCGAGAAAAAATCAATTCATATTATCATATTAACCCGTTTATTTTAACTGCATTATTTTTTCATTATTTTTTACTTTATATGCGTGTAGTTCATTGTAAATCTAAGAACAGAAAGTGTTTAGGACTACATATTTTTATAATAAAAAACTCCTAACTCTGGGTTTCCACAACTGCATAAAAACAAATCCGAGCTAATTACTATCCGCAAAATCGCGGATTCGGAAAGAAAAATTTCCGCGTCGGCGTGCATCAGGCGGTCGTCGCGAAGGGGAGTATCCTGTGAGGGCGAGAGGGGTGCGCCATTCGAGGGGGATGTTGTGGCGCCTTCCGGCAGGTTCCCGCCTCCCTATCTACCTGACCGCGACGCCGGCGGTGGCACGACTCATTGAACCGCGAACCGACGCCCGCGACGCGTCTCCGCCGCCGCGACCACCGCTTCCTGCAACAGCCGCTTGTGGAACTGTGTTGCTGGATATGCCTCGAGTAAGTGTGGTATCACTATAATTTTTGTTTTGTTTCATTTAGAAATATCGAATGTTGTTTTATTTTTTATCGCCGATTAATTATACTAGCCAACAAATGAGAAAAAAATTCGAATAAGAGTATAATGGCTATACATGAGAGTTTATAGCATCCTGACTGCGAATTCAACATAAAAATTTTTCCATAGTTATAGTTATTTTCATATTATACAAAATTTCGCATATTATAGGGAAATATAAGATCAAAACAAGAAAAAAACAATATATTTTGAGGATAACAGACTTTATTTACGATACACATGAAAAAACATTCAAATGGAGTCTTTTGTGCGTAACCTTTTGCAAATGTTGACTTTCGTTTATATGTTTTCATCGTTTTCCCTCACAAGGAACCAACCATAATCCCCCATCATTGCTGCATCCCATCTGCCTTAGTAACGTTACTCTATTGTCAGTATGTCTTGGTGGAACCTTTTTCCTTGTTCGTCACTGACAGCACCCAAATTTTCTGGGAAAAAATTCAAATTGGAGTGCAAGAAATGGATTTTGAGAGACATGCGACATCCTATTCTGCAGTAGTTTTCAAGTAGTTCTTCTACAAGTGACTCGTAGTTTTCTACTTTCTTGTTCTCTAAAAAGTCCGAAACAATTCTTTTGAAAAAACTTCACGCAGCTAATTCAACATTAATTTCAACGCATCACCTTCTTTGTGAAATGCTTTTACAAAATTTTCCATTAATCTCAGTTTAATGTGTAATGGAGGTAACAAAACGTTTTTGGAATTAACAAGAGGAATATTCTTCACATTAGCTTGACCTGGAATATATTTATCTCTCGGAGGCCATTCTTCTACTTGATAATGGCTCTGTGTTGCCGTACTGTTCCAAAGGCAAAGAAAACATCAAAACTTCGTAAATCTGCCCTGAAGACCTATATAATAATAGTCCTATGACTTTTAGGTCACCACATATTTGCCACTTATATGTATTATAACTCATTCCATTTAGAAAAAGTGACATACTTTCTTGTGTTTCCTTCATGGCAACTGCATGTGCAAGAGGAATAGGGGGTCTACTGTTACCATTATGGAGCAGAACGACTTCTAAACTCGTTTAAAACGAATCTATAAATGAACGCCATTCGTCCGGGTTATGGGCAAATCTTAATTTTTCCATCACACCATTTGGATTTACACAAACACACATTTTATCCTGCATAGTAAAAATCGAGTATAGCTCATGGTTACGGTTCCTAAATATTGTAACTTTGGTTTCAGGGGCTAGTAAATTCCATTATTGTAATCTAGACCCTAATAGTTCAGCATTCTCTTTGGACAAGTGGAGGTCCCGAACTTGGTTATTTAATTCAGGTGGTTAGATTAAATGTGGTGTTCTTCCTTCACTACGTACGTTGAGTTCAAATATGTGATACTGCGTTAACAGGAGTCAACTTATGTTATTCATAAAGACAACACTAATATAATACCCATAATATTCGCGTTTTGGCTCACCTCGCTTCTCTAATTCTAACTCACCACTACTCGCGTTAAACCAATATTGATGATCCGATAGTCAACCTACTACTTTTATAGCGGTTCCATATTTCTGGTATTTTCTGGAAACTTCGAGTATCGGAAGTTCGAGAAGCGGCGTTACAATTCTCATGTACAGCAGAAGTAGATCAGAACACTGGGCAGAGCCGCTGTGTTGCTAGATTTTAAACAATTTCCTCAATTTAGGGGAAAAGCAAATTTGGAATGTCGTAATTTCTGTGAAAAAAAATCATAACTCAAAAATCTTACGTGTTAGGAGAGTTTCACTATAATTTTCGCATTTAGAGACCAAAAATTAACAAAGAACTACCTTTGGCATTACAATAGTAAATTGGCTGTAAACTAGTGTTATTAAACAATTTTCACAAACATTACGCTTAGCTTCATCGGTACTACTGAGCTACAATTGTTATATTCAACAGTTACGTTTTTCCCGTGAGTTTGACAATAATTGACTACACTACAATTAAACTCAACTTTGTTTCGCTGCTGTACTGATAATTCAACAAAAACACTTTAACTGAAACTTCAAATATCTATCGCCCTATTCGATCACTCCTTACCATACTTTCAACTAGACTTCTTTCGATCTGCGTGTTGGTAGTGTTTATATATGGCAATGGAAGTCTCTCGAAGCCGATAGGGAAGTCGCTAGTAGTCTCTCGGAGCGACGCGACATCTAGAACAATCGCGAAGCGCAAGTTGAGTTGAGCGCAATCTTAGCCAAGTCACAATCGAATCACGACGACCAGCGGCGGTCGGAGTTATTTTTTTAAGGGGATGATTTACAACGGTGAGTTACCTCACTTGACTCCAGCAGGTTCAATTTCTGTCCTTCATTTTCTAAGTATATGTCGTGTTGAAATCGTGATTATTCTTCAAAAGGTGGTACGCATAGGTGGAATTGGTCTTTTTCTTTTTAAACTTCTTTTATGTTCTGATATTCTCTTTTTAAAATTTCTTGAAGTCCTTCCTACATAAACTTTTGGGCATGATCCGCATGTTAGTTTATAGACACCTGATCTGTTAACCTTATCTATGTGTGACTAGATGTTCTTTACATGTCTGCCCAAGGAGTTACCAGTCTTATATGCTATATTAATATTTTGTTCATTCAGTAGTTTTATCATTTTATCTGAGTTTTTTCAGTATATGTGACTGTCTTGAAGGTGCCAGTATTATATTTGGTGATTATCGGATAAATGACAGCTAGGAGAAATATGTTTCTATCGAAAGGAGTTTAAAAATTTCACGACCGATAGTTAAATGGGAATTGTGGATATTCTGACTCGATTAATAGCTTGTTTGAAATGTTTTTTTCAAGGATGTGATCAATTACATTCAAGTTGAGGTTGTTATTCACCGTAATTTGTTATATTAGATTTAATTCCTTATTAAAATTTTCTGTGGACATTGATATATTAATGAGTCTGTGGATTATACTGTGGTAACCTGCTAATTTATGTTGTTGTGTGTGATTAGAATGGTTATTCATGGTTGTGTCTGTGTGGATTAGTTTGTGGTAAATCGTTTGTTGTTAATTTTTGTAATGGTGAGTTTATCGAAGTATTGGTTCCTAGTTTTATTGTAAATTTGATATTCTCCTGAAGAAATAATTAATCTATCATTCTTCGGTGAGAACTGGTCAAAAGTTGATACCAAAACGTTGTTGCTTTCAAAAACGAAATGTGTTGCTAGGCAACGGTATCAGATACCTTAATGTTTCGATTTACCCGCGGCAAATGAGTAAAGGGTAAACTAATTTATTGAACAGAATGAAATAGAATATTGATTGCGTCTTTCAGGCTCAACAGGATGGTAGCTGGGTCTTGGCATGCTCTAATATACATTATAAGCACCAAATTTTAACAAATCGGCTCAGCGTAATTCATGGATATGCAGTAAATAATTCAAAAAGCTATCTGGAATATTTTATCATTCTTGAAGTGTTTATTTTGAAAATAGTTTATTATCAGAATACTTAATAAATATTCTTGAGATCAACTATACTATGAATTTATAACCTGTTATTGTTCAGAATCTAAGTGTATTCATTTCTTATTTTTCGAAAAGTGAGACAAAGTTTATTGACTTCAGATTATTACAGTATTATACATTTCGTGCAAGATAGAAATAGTTTTTTTGGGTGAAGACTTGATATTTTCACATATAGATTTCTAGTGGTGCTGTAGCCCCTTCAAGTTGATCTAATCTTGGTAAGATGTAGTTACGTGAAGAATAAAATCAATGCCGAACAAAAAAATATTTCTTTCACAGAATAATATTATTTCCACAAGATATTTGAATCTCTAGATGATATTATTTTCAGGATCCATTTTTGGTCAATTTTTCAATATAACTGTTCGTTTTCAACGTCAAGTGACGTTGGAAAATGCTTGATACACTAACATACAAACATTCAGAATTCATTAAAAATATTCAAATTTTTCCATCAAGAATTTTTGTCAGTCATAAACTACCATCGGTTATCTATTTTTTTTTCAGTTATATGCGAGGTTTGTCAGAAACTAATAATTTTGCTCATGAGTAATTCCTTCATTTTTTGTGAATTTTGAAATATAACAGAGTTGAAAATATTGTTCTAATATGCAATTTCAATAGATTCATTTTAATTTTATTAATTTCAATAATAATCTCTTAAGATTATCAGAAACATGATCTTTCCGTTTGTTTGTTATTTTTTTTTTAACAATTCGACAAATAAATGAAAATACATCTTCATTGTTATTATATATTTATCAATAACTAGCGAACCGCCCCAGCTCCGCACAGGTGCAATGCTGATACTGAATCCAGTAAGGCCTCGTTCAACTCACTGAATATCTCAACATGTGGAAAACACCATATCATTCACCCTGAAAACAAGGTGAAATATCAAATACCTTAAAAATGTATTAACGTACCAACAAATGAAAATCTTATATCATGCATTAATTGAGAGCTACTTGCGTTATGGTATCGTTGCTTGGGGTGGGGCACTTAAAACCACATTCATCCCCTTGAAATGTTGCAGAGAAGATTCCTGAGGTTGCTCATCTTTAAAGGACCGAGATATCCTTCAGATGCTCTTTTCTCAGACTCCCAATTATTTGGCATTCATCAGCTGTTCTATTATAATACGAACATAAAGTATCACCGTATAAAAATACAATTCTCCCTACCTAGTCACACCTAGAGTACCCGCCAGAAACACCACTATATTATACCACTAATACACAAATCATTGGAAAAACATTGATTTCATTTAATTCAATTCATTAACGGGTAACACCTAATTAGTACATCAAATTTCATAATAAATCATATGAATATCGACATAATTGTATCTAATTTACTCACTAAACGTAAAAATAACTTATGAATAAAAAAAATATCAAAAAATAACAATAAGAAACTAAGTTCACTGATATGCGAAAATTTAAATAAAGATCAAGTGAGCGATGGCGATTTCAAGATTCAAGAATTGGGGAAGTTAATGTATATTTTCATTTGTAATTAATTTCTTAGAGAGCGTAATTCAAACTCAAATTTGGTTTTGTTTAGTCACACATATTGCACATATATTGCTCCTAAACTGTATAATAAACTTCCTCTGGAAATTGGATCCATTTCTAGTCAACTACTGTTAAAAAAAATTAAAATTATTCATTTTCAATGAGCTACGATGCAAAATCTGCAATTTTGTTGAGAATTAAAGAATCTTTCTCTCTCTTAATAGTTCCTAGAGACAATAATTATATCTAATTATAATCAACTAGCCCTCATTTTTTTTTTATTTCATATTTCAATCATATTATCACTAGTATATCAAAAATGTGTGTATATTATATTATAAATGTGTCTGTATATCATATTATAAACGTGTATATGTACTTATAGTATTTTATATAAACCTGATGTTCTCTCAAAACAAGTGCCATGCACTTATCGAACCATGTACTTGCTCATTTGCTCAATTACGGACACAAAATAATTTCATATCTGTATTTTGTATTTGAATATTGGACAAATAAAGCAGATTATTCAATATTCAATTACCTACACCTACTCTTAGTCTTAACTATTTTATTATATTATTATTATATTATTTTAATTATTTTATTATATTTTAAATCAACAATTATATTTTCTGTAATGCAATATTATTGTCTTTCATTGTTTTATTTTTGTATTATTTTCAACATTATACTCAATAATTTCTTGCGAAACAAGTGCTACCGCACTTATCGCCTAAGCACTTTGTTCAATTTGGGATGAATAAGTGAGTGTTGAGTGACTGACTTTCGCATTTATAGGTTAAGTATAGATTATTAAAGTTTATATGGCGTTTGAATGGCGTTTTTGACTGTGACTACCAGTTGACCTTGAATAATGCTCTAACCGCACGCTCTCCGCCCTCTATCTCATAAACCATTCAACGTATAAAGAATTTTGAATAAAAAACTTGTAGAAATAAATCCTCTAAAATAGCTATAATGAATACAAATAGCAGAAAACCATAGAAAACAAAATATTTAAAAACAAACGCGCAAAAAATCGATTTTTGTGACCTTTGAGTTTGGATTTCAACGGTCGCGTACACCATACCATATTTTGGCTTCATGACAACTTCTAGGATATAAAAATACAAGTTTAAACGAGTTAATTATATTTCATGAAGAGTGGGAATGAAACCGAAATTATAATTACAATTCGACCCAATAATATTTTCATGTCACTGAAAATTAGAGTAGATATTCCATAGGAAGTCTCCCACATTTTTTGAATAATGATTGAGAATCAGAATGCTAAACAGCTTTTTCTCCAACGGTTGTACTATTTCCACAGTAACACCAACTATTCATTAAACACACTTTATATTTAATGTGATATTAATCCAACTCCAAATTGGTTCCCCTCATTATAACTCATCCGGTACATACTCAAATTCATGACAAATGCGCGAGTGCATTTACATGAACCTCTTAACGGGAGGTAAAGTTTGTAGTTCACTTCCATCGGAGCAAGAAAAAACACTGAGAAATATTTTTAATGCGTCGAAGACGGGTCCATTTATCCTCGCCGAACACACTTTGAAAAGATGGTGTTGAATTGGCGCAGCGCTTATTCTCCCTTGTATTTTTCGGTCAGTTTTCGACGATGACTAAGTGGACTTTGTTGTTCGGGAGACTGAGAAAAATGATGATTCCGCATTGAGAAGTTCCCCGGGTCTCTAGGCAATCCCTCTCGCTCCCTGCTGAAACCGGGAATTCTTTCACTTTGCCATTATTCCATTCTTCTGTGTCGAAAGTGTCGCCTTGGAAATGAATACGATTAACTATCGGTCCAATTTCTAGGAGGTATCGGACGAAGAGAGCATTAATCAAAACCACTAAAAGAGTTTCCTTCAAAAAACACTGATAATTTTTATGCAAACAGTACTGGATCTAATTGTGAACTGTGATTCGCTTCGTTGGTTCACGTTGCTTCGTTGCTTGGGCACGTTTACTGTGTATACCAAAAAGAGCTGTGGCGAAAGGACTGCACTGCTCATTTTGGCTAGAAGTCCGTCATGCCAAACTGTGTCGAACGCCTCGGAGATGTCTAGGAATATCGCTCCGGTGTGGTATCCTTTGCCGAGGTTGAAACCGTCTGTCGCATAGTCTACTACCCTCAGGACTTGTAGCTCTGTCGAGTGCTTTGATCTGAAACCGAACTGTTCGTCTGGTAAGATTTCCAGTTCGCTGGTTTGTTCCTCTAGTCTTTTCAGGATGACACGTTCTGTCAGTTAGCTCAACGAAGGGGTTAAGCTGATAAGCCTGTGGTTGTCCGAAAATAGGTGATTTAAGGGCACGGTTATGTGCGGAGGGCATGGGCATGCCAATGTGGCATGTATCGCCGTCCTGTTGAAACCAGATGTCGTTGGTATCCAGATTATCCAATTCAGGCCAGAAGAAGTTGGTAGTCATCGACCTACTCATATATTGCTCTCCGTTGAGTGATGGTCTGGCCAACGTCGATCTCAAAGTCCTATGGACCGATGACGCCACCAGTCCAAAACCCACACTTAACAGTGGCGGCTTTTTCGTGGATCTCAAGTGGATTGGTATCGTCCCAAATTTGACAATTTTGTTTGTTCACGCACCCATTCATCCGGGAATGGGCTCTGGAGCAGTTGACAACTGCTCCAGAGCCGTCAGCTGGCATACGTCGTTGTCTATGGTCGTTTACCTTCAGTTTTTGGGTCAGTGGAATTCTGAACGGTAGCGACGCAAAATTCGCAAATTGTGGTCTGCAAAAGGCCGAGTTCTTGTGAGGGGCGGTCTTGTGTTGGTCGGTCGTTTACTGAATCAGTGTGCTGAAATTTATCCACCACATTGCGAATAGTTCTCGCGATAGGACGATTATGGTGACCGTAAAATGGGGGAAGCGCGCGGTATGTTGCCCGAACATTGTAATAAAACAGTTTTATTATTTGCACGTATTGCAATCTAACTTTTTTTTCTCAACTAGTGCTTATTTCGTGAATGGTAACACTTAATTCATGTTTGATTTGACAGATAATTAGTTATATCCTTCCGCTGAACGAATATGGTTGTGTATACTCTTGAACAATGCTGGGAAATATTGCGACATTATTTTGAAAATCATGGTAATGTTGCAGAATGTGTGTGAAAATTGCGTACGGATTTTGGAAGAAGAGAAGCACCGTCAGCTCCGTATGTTCGTTATCTTGTGAAAAAAGTGAAAAAAACTGGCATCCTCATCGATAAACCAAAGCGTGAAAAGCCAAAAACAGTGCGTACACCCGAGAATACTGCTGCTGTGGCAGAAAGTGTGCGTGAAGCGCCATCAACATCAATTCACCGTCGTTCTCAACAATTGAACATTTCGGAGACATCACTGAGACGAATTTTGCATAAAGACCTTGGTATGACGCCATAAAAAGTCCAATTGGTTCAGGAGTTGAAACCAACTGACCATCCAATGCGTTTTCGCTTCGCTAGGTGGGCCTGCGATCGACTTACAGAAGATGCCGATTTTGCAAAAAAAATCATCTTTTCAGATGAAGCTCATTTTGATCTTGGCGGGTATGTAAACAAGCAAAATT
>WOGR01003863.1:0-15367 GCA_015342045.1 Leptinotarsa lineolata | reverse complement strand
GTGTAATAGTTTCACTTGAGTAGGTGTCTGGAAATTGGAATTGGAGTGTATTCAGATATCTATTCAATCTCTCGTAGAATGGAAGATCTGTATTTTTCTTCTGGTAATACACCAATTTGAATCGGTCGGAAAATACGTTTTGGTAAACTGGGTTCCTTTTGTTAGCTGATATCGTGTCTGCATAACAAAGACTAAGCTATTGTCTTCTGTAATATAATGAGGGTTCCCCGGTCTCGCAATGCAGGCTAGGTACTTCCCATGTTGTTGATTGAACAGTTCAGCGGCTCTCGCAGCACAACGTCTATTTCCAACGTCTATTTCAATCAACTCAACCCTTTCTGCAGTTGTGTAAACCATTGTTTCTTTAGCAACACTTTACGACACTCACTACCAGTAATAATGTAGATATCACTTTTTAAATAAAAATGGGAAATAGAAACAGCATTTTAACCATTCCTCAATTGTAATAGTCCTTTTATTAGAGAAGAACTAAAAAATTAACAAAAAAGTAGCGTAAGAAACAAACGAAAGAATTCCAAATACATTCCAACCGAGCAGTGGTTTGTAACCAACTCCTTTGCACTAGATTTTGACTAACTTCAAACGGACAGATGTATTTTAAACTTTGTATACTTATCAGGAATCGGTGACAATACAATAATTTCATAAGTTTATCTCATTATCCTGATCAGGATGCCTGATACTGTTCTGCGGAAGACATAGATTAAAAAAAATATATTTACAATACAATGGCCATTTTAATTTTAATTATGCTAGGTTACTCTATTTCCACCACTCACATGATTTCCGAGGGGTGATTTTGCTACACCAGGTGGCATTGCTGATGGCTGCAGCCCTCGCAATTGTTCCAGAAAGGGTAAGAACATGAGCCCTGCTTGAGGACCCACCGCACTGCTAGCTGCATATTGGGCGGATATTTGGCCTTGGAGTTCCTGCAACTTCTGCTGTTGTTGCAGAAGATGTTCCTGCTGTCTTCGTTGCAACTCCAGCTGTTTCTGATGTGATTCGTTGGCTAGTTGGCTAGCACTGGGTGTCTGTAACAATATGTTTATTGTGAGTCCAGAGAATCAGGAGTTTATCATAAATAGAAACTGTACTCGAAATCATACTCATAAAATCAATATTGCTATCCATTCTGACCGTTAATACTGTCAGATGAAATTGTTTAGTCAGATTCGAATCCGTGAATTGAGAACGGAGATTTTTCAAATTTGCCAACTCCATGTACTTATGGATGTTGTTATTATTTCAATCAGGTCCCTTTTATAACAGCAAGTTGAGATAGCATTTGATTCAAGTCTTATCCATTGAATAATAACAATGGATACAACATGAACAGCCTTCTCTATTTACTCTATGTACTGATTCCCAACAAGTTGGTTTGAGTCAACGAAAGACATCATAAAGTTTTGAAACTGCTATTCCAACAAAGAGAGGAGAAAGAATAGTCTGAAATCTATACTAATGAAAAACAATTGCGTTGTTTGAAGCTACATGGGACTACCCGACTCCTTCACCAAAAAACTAAAAGTGAGAAGTTTGCAAGATAAAGTTGTCGATGAACTAACTGAATCAACTGATTTTGGTCTTTGAATTGAAATTTTCAATTAAGGCTCGATTTCCCTTTTTTTGTAAACTATAATGTATAAAATTTCATACAACTAGATAACTATAATGTATTAAATTTTATCTCGATACAAAAAAATTACCTACTCGTTGATTGAAGCTGAATTTCAGATGATTCATATATTTTTATGCTTGAGCAAACATTTTCGGAAGTGTTTTTGTTAGTTAGCAATAATTTTTCTGAATCGATTCCAAACAGCGTGTGAATTCTCATTGCAGCTGCTACAACTTTTATATATTTTCAACTGAATTGTATTCAAAAAATTCTGTTTGAACTGGAGTGAATCTAGAGTGAAAAATGTGGGATTTGACTTTGTATGGCGCATAACCGATTCGCTCGAATTTTTTATTTTTTTTTTCATAAGAGATTTTTGTACAACTTTGCCTTCTAACTGAACATTTTTCCTGCATTGAATGAAGTTATGGCCTTATTATTTGAATCACAAGGTTTCCTAACTGAAGGCATAAATATGCAGTACGGCTTGTTGCTGACTCTCATGCAATTCTGAGTAGGCCATCCTTGCTCTTGATTATATCGTACTGAAGTTTACTCACATTATCTCATATTATTATCATCGAAAGCTTTGTTCATCGATTTGGTCAATAGCTATCAACATTAGGTAGTTATACCTTGATGACTAGAACAGGTCAGATAGAGAATAACTGTATTCGTATTGAATTTTTCTTCACTTATGGCGATTTTCTCTGTTAGAAAAAAAGTAGTATTTGATTAATTTCAGGTCACCTCAAGAATTGCATTCCTCTAAATACTTTGATTCATTCCCATCCATTCATTTTCCTTGCAAGTCACATCGGTTTCACCAATTACACTTGCATAAAATTTATTGCACAACGCATTTGTCAAACGTTGAAAAAACAAAATATCTCTAAAAACGTTAGTGAAGCCATTAAAAAGATGGATGTAAGTTACGCATTATTTGGATAAAGATTTACTCCCAGCTGGAATTTCTTTAACATCCTGTATCATGAAGCGAAATATGCAGTTCTGTATTACTGTTGCAGTGAATGGAGGATAAAATTGGACGTGTGCCGACGTATATTTAGTAGCCGTGGGCGGTTTGGCAACCTGCGAATATCTTGGAAAAGGGAACATGGAAAGTATAACAGATCTACAACTCCTTAATATACATCTTACTCTGAAACAAAGCCAGTAAGTGAAATGTCTATTTTTATTGAGTTTGGAAACAAAATTCACTTCGACAAGAACTATAATGAGGTCAAAAAAACTATATGCTTTTATAATGATCACGGTTTGAAGGTTTTTTCATCTACAAGAAATCTAATAAATTTGATTTCGGTATAGGTAGTTATAGGAATGGAAACTGTCGGATTTCCAAGATAGACAATAAACGATAAAAAAGTTGAGCACGAGAAGCCTATTCTAGTATCTATCACATCATAGAATTATGGGGTCATTATCAAAACTGAACAAACATAGAAAAAACTATTATAACTTGAAGAATAATGATGAAGATGATGGGAATGTTACTTAGCATGACATTACGTTACACACACATTCATTTCAAGGAATAGAAAATGAAAACCCGTGTTTCAATATATGAATTATAATCGCCACATATTTTGTAACTAAATAACCCGTTAACATTAATAAATATTTATAATATCTCAAGTAGTTTGCCTTAAAGTAACTGTTTAATTATAGTTACCAAAAGCATCCTTTAGGAAATTGTAAAGAAGTTATCTTGGAATCAGTTTATAACTATCAATAGTCGTACTATCCATAATCCCAATACCAAATAGAGTAATCTTTAAAAAAATGTAAATTACTCTATTCTCTGGTCTTATATTCCAGTAGAGAAGGTATTCAATCATTAATTTTGGGAATAAAATTAAAGTATATTGTAGTTTATAGCGAAAAAATCCACTTTAATGAACTCAATTAAAAAAAGGTGACGAGGTAACGATGTCGCTACAATCTTCAAAAATGGAAGATATCTTTCAATACCAAAACATACACACGTTTTCATAATATTTATCATTAGTTACAAATAACTTTCAATTTGATTGTTATGAACGATTTGAAAATATACTAAATATTAAACAAAAATGAAATGAAGCAATTTTATATTCAAGACATAGGAACTGCCGCACCATTTTGGAAAAACACAACGACTTGTTTGATTAAAAAAATTATTAACATTCCTAAACTTTTTGAAAAAATTTTCGTTATTCTTTTTGATATTAGTGTTTACATTTTTTCTTGCTACTTTTAAACAAACTCATTTATTACTCTTTAGGCCTTCGGCTTTCAATATATGTCGCCAATATATTGAAAATAAAGTATTGATTGAATTTTTTTTTTGTTGATGATGAAAGTAAAATACATATGCAAAACCAAGCACCTTTTTTAGTTTCATTTATCTCCTAAAGACGCCAACTTGGGTAGTCAATCGCGGGTTGAGAAGAGTATTGGAGTTCTGGTGATTGGGAATGGTGCTTGTTTTTGGATTTATTCTACACCAGGAGTTCCGGTTTTACCTTTCATTATGAATATATTTATTCATATTTGAATAAAGAATACTCAATTCAAAATTTCCATTTTTCTTAAGTCTCATTTGACACAATATCCTACCTTCTACAATGTAACTTGAGGATAATGCAAATTTTTTTGTGTCCATTAAAACCGTCTCAAACTTTCAAAAAAGATTACTATTTGTATTGTAAATCTTCTTATATTATTCAATTACTAGTTATGTTTTCTTAGAAGCCGCAAATAACAAAACTCCGCACACAGAAGGGTCAATATATCTTAGATTTTAAAAAGTATCTTCCAGAAAAAATACATGATCTTGATCCATTAGAATTTCTTTACCCAACCTATTGTCAAAGGGGTTTTTTTGAAAGCCATTCAATGGACATTAGTTGGAAATGCAGTCTCTAAGTCTGTGAGAATTATACCATTTCAGCACTGCAATCAGTTCCTTTTTGGATAAATTGATGGATGTAGCCGTTACTACGTGGAAAAAAATCATAAGAAGTTTCTCTTCTCTTTTTTCGTAATTCTTTTTTGTTGGGTCGAAAGAAAAGTTTCAAAGAACATTCATGAACAAAGCTTGTCAATTTTTTCATCCAGACAACGATAACACGCAATTACTAGTTGCTGTTGCATAAAAGGCAATTGCATTTGTTCCGTTGTTCGATTCAAAGCTCATCAATAATCCGTGCAAAAACCCGCAACCTGCAACCATGTAATATCTACATATTAAACCTGCATCGTCTATAATTTTGGACAGCGTTTCGATAAATCAAGTGGAAACATGCATTGAGCACTCGACATTGTTTATTGTAGAACAATTGAAACACATTAGAGCAACTCGAATATTCCATTCCAACAAATAAACTCGAGTCGAGTTTATAGACTGGGAAATGTTGATTCTGCCTTTACTACCGGACTGATTTAGTGCGTTTGGGTGAGTGAGTGATGGCCCGCTAGGAACAACAGCTTTCATGTGTTATATAAATTCAACACTGCTGTCTAAAAGTCGAACTGGAAGTGCCACGATCGAGTCATGAGCCCTGGTCTTCTTTACGACTCAGTCGATCTTCTCTGGTTTGACGTCGATTTACAGAGACAACTGGATTTTATCATTCACGATGCCATCTTTCATTGCAGCGATGGCTTTAAAGAGACTCGGGCTGCCTAAATATAGAAATCGACTTGAAATTAATTGAGTTCATTCTCTCGGAATACAGCTGGCAGGGATTATGGCGATGCATGAAAAAATCATTTGTATTGATAAAGACGACGAGGTTCAGACAAGGTTCTCAATTCACGGCCATTATCGGTGGTTTGAACTTGAAATATTGTCATATAACTTTGAGTGATTTTTATTGTCTACAATAGATAGGAAAGAAATTGCATTCCTGGGTGACACACATCATTCCTCTCAGAGTTTTTCAATTTTTTTTTTCTTTTTATTCAAATTGTTCGCAAAAGTGTCTCAAAGGTGTAAATTACCATGCCTTCAATTTTTGAGAAAGCTGTTTTGAGGAGGCGGCAATTACGGGTGCGTATCACTACGTCGAATTCTTCCTACGTCAAATTCTTACTATGTAAATATCTCACTACGTCGGAAGCTATCCCTTTTCCTGACATCACCAAAATACGGACGTTGCCGAAAATCAATTTTACATGGCGGGAATTCGACGTAATGAGAATTCGACGTAGTGAGAGAAAAAATTCGATGTGAGAAAAATAATTTGGCTAGGAGCAAGGAGTATCACTACGTCGAATTGTCACTAGGTGGAAATCTCACTTATCACCTCCATTTACGTCATCAAAACGTGAGTTATTCCAAAAAACTCCTCTGGAACATGATTCAACGAAGTGGTAGGTGCAATGACAGAAATTTGACGGGGTTGTTTTGCAGGCAGTTGTCTAGACAAGCCGGACTCATTGTTTGTTTCGCAGGGTACAAAAATTCAACATTTATATTTAGTAATTCAATCACAAGCGCCCCTATTAATATCATGATTATTTTTTATTAAAATATTGAACAGGTATATTTGGTTAAATTTCTAGGTAGATATAGTTGAAGTAGATGATGAATATTAGCTTTTGATGTCATTTTTGATTAATTCAAAAACCAATGAATTTTCTTCGGAAGTCTGACAGTGAGCCTTTGTCTAAAACGCAAAAATAGTGAAAAAATATCGAAGTGCAGGTCTGTAAACTCACTAATGTTCAACTGTTTGTAGAAATTGAAAAATTATCCCAGAAAGCTGAGTTAGGAATATAAAGGACAAAATAAATATAATGTAAATAACTTCATTTACATTTTGGCATCAAGATTCAATCAAACGATTTGTCAGGAAAGAAATACGGACACAAAAACTGCTGATATTTCTTCTGATACTACATCAAAGCTTTGCATTATTATTTTTGTTATTATAACAAATGAATTCTTCGATTCATCCGTATCATGTCGTAATGACAATTCGACGTAGTGAGACTTCCTGCTTCTAGGCAAATTATGTCGTACCAGTAACTGATAAAGCTACCGTGTAACGAAAAGTGATTTCATTGAAATTTATTGTGGCAGAGTCTCAATATTTATTTATAGTTGTAATGAGAGTGGAATAATATAAAGTTAAATCACATATTCCCTTTTGGGATTGAAAGTGAAGTTGAGATAAGCCATGAGCTCCCCTCTTTCTGAATATTAGAATAAATGAAGTCTAGGCAGCAGAAATGTTGTCACAATAAAAACTTTTCATGACGATTTGTAGATTATATGGGGAATTTTGTTGTTTCAGGAACAAACTGGAAAAAAAAACTTTTTGGAAAATATACTTTCATATAAACATTGAATTACATGAAAGGAAAAAGTTCTTTCAAAAAATTACTTCCTTATGGATATTGATAATTCAGCTAAAACTCCGAACGACTGTTATGAAATTGAAAATTTATATATGAAAGAGTAGTAATAATAGAGGTCACTTACATGAAACACTGTCATCCTCATTGGTGTAATGAATTATTATCAAATCGTATCAATGTGTATATGAATACTGTCATCCTGATGAAAGCAGAGTGGTCTCTTCCGATGACATGAACTCATGATTCTGAACAGTTCTTCAGATTTTTTTTCATGGACAAGAAGTATAAAGTCATTCATTTTCTCCAAAAAGACAAAAACGAACCTCCGACCTCGATAGATCTCGATAGTATCTCATTCACAAAAAGGACAAAATCCTAAATGAACACTTGATAAGTGGACATTTCTGTAAGAATTCGCGTGCAATTATTTTCATTTTCATTTTTCAGGTAGACTTGAGGTGTATCGTAGGATTAACGTGGAAAATATAAAAATAACAAAATAATATGTGCGAGCCAAGCAATCAAGCAATTCCAGGCACTCGTAGAGAACACTCATTGTCTCAGAGTTGAGATCGAACCAACATTCACAATAGCGACGATTTTTTGAGTTGAAGTTATGTGCGTTTATTATGAGTTCCGGGTTCTCACAAATTTCAAAGGTCTTAGAGACGAATTGGAGGTTTTAATTCAACTTGCCTAATTGACAATAGTATATTCGGAATGTACTCACCAATTATAGAAACCTGTACTAAAAATTCACAGAATTTGACTATTTTATCGAATGTATATACCCAAAACTGCAACAAATTGTCGTATCAATGATATCGCGGATTCTAGTTCAATTGAAGAGATGAATTCGACGTCAGAGTGTTGGATGAATCACATCCCACCTGAATTTTCGATCTGAGCGAAATAATATTATGTAGACATTCAATAACACAACGTTAAAAAAAAACAGCGCCTGAATGGGTACACTTGTTTTACGACTCAGATAATTTTCTACTCCCCCTCGGCTAGCTCGTCCGATAACGTACAACTTCGTTTTATTCACATAGCTTTTGTGTACTAACTCAACAAATACAATAGTTGCTACCTTCATTAGGTTGAATCCCTAACAAACTAATCAGGCATGTGATAAAGTGTACGGATATTAAAATGCTGAGCAGCTTAATTGAGAAATTGTCGTTCAACTTTAAAACCCAAACACCATCTACCGATATTTATGCCCCTTTTGTCACGTCTGCACATCTAATTCTGTGCCATAATTTCGCAGGAGAATAACAAAGCTAAAATTAAATGAGTATATTAGCCACAATATCTCCACTGACATCTATATCGCACACATTAAAAGATTCATAACTGAGTTGACAAAAATAGGTGGTGAGAGATTGATGGTACGTTCAGTTTTTACTTTCTACTGCTTTGTAGCGACATGAATTTTGTCCAATAAATTTTGTGGGAATAGTTTACCAGGGGAAGTTGAGGTTGATTTATTTTATGACTGTCGCAAGGACAAAGCAACAATTCGTGGTGATATGTTATTTCACAACTTTTTTGTATCAAAATTTTGATTTGATACGATTTAATTCGAGAAATTTATTTTATTGAAACAGAAATACAAAATTCCAAGTATTTTTATATATCAATAGTTTTATTAATGATAACTGAGCGAACTTTTTATACTTTAGATTATAAAATTTGTCCTAATTTATTTACTCCAGTCAGAGAATCGATATGATCCGTTATTCGATTATGTCCATTATTATTATATTTTAGTTGAGGTGTAATTCCATTTGTAATTTTAAACATGGCAATTTGAGCTAAGTTGCGTTAACAAATAGTTTTGAAGTTATGAACAACTCAGTTAATCAATGAAAAGTGTAATATCGTTTTTGCAGATATTGAAAATTTGAAAAACTGTTCATAAAGAGCAGAAAATCTACAAAACACCACACCATACCACCGAAACTGTAACACCAACATGTATAGTTTCGACTGTGCAGTGAAAATACGTGTTAAAACGGGTGGTTCAGATTCAGTCACCTCAAAGAAAAAATATTTTAAACCAATAAATATGGCTACTGAGGAATGAAAAAAATTAGACGAATGGCGGATATTTGAGTAAACAATGATGGACTGACAAAAAAATTATAGCAAATGTCCTCTCAGTTATACTTGTTAATTAACAAAATTTTAGGTTTACTTGAAAAACTGGGCAATTTTCAAAATTGGATCGGGGATTTTTAGAGCTTTTCTTTGAAGACTTCAGAAAAGATCCTCGTTGGAAAAATTTAAATAATTCAATTTTTTTAATTATGATCAATCAAAAATGTTGAATAATTGAAAATTTAAATGGAGCATTGAATATTGTTTTTTATATTCCTATTATTCCTATTGTTTCATTTTCTTATTGATGAAACTACATTGATGAGAACAGAATTGAATTAAAATAATCATTTATCATTTTGTAAAATTTTTTCCCTTTTTTTCTTTCTTCACAAGATATTTTTGTGAAGGAGTTAATGTTTCTTACTTTTTTTTGGTGGATAACCCTCCACAATTGTTGATTTTTTATTTATATAATCCTTGAGTACTTTATTTCCCATAAAATACTTAAGGATACTCTCTTCGATTTTTTCAACTTAGTATAACCCTGTATTTGACAAAAAACAGCATTTATAATTGCGAAAAATATATTAACATAGCCCTCATTAATTTCTAAGACTAGACGTGATATTTTTCTAAAACATTAGTTAACGCCAATAACTGAGATTCTTAAAGCAGGCAGAGTCGAGGGAAAAAACCTGAAATCAAATCGACATGAAATGCAATTATCTAGAGATACGGGTACTACGAAAGTGGGAGTGTATGCACTACATATTTAGCGCGCCGCAGATATAGCAGAAGACAAGGGATACAAGTTGGCAACTTTTCTGAAAGAATAAGAAGATTAAAAGGATAGGCAAGATATTCTGGTGTTGGTCATTATTACGACATGATGTATCACTTCCGGTGAGTGTTAATTGCTCGTCCAGCTCAGAACAAGAACTGGCGTTGTTGCGTAAGTGGGGGAGAGTGGAAAAGAAATGCAGGACCGGCAGCACACACAAACATGAAATGATTGGGAGATAATATGTATTTTAAAAATGATTAAATTAAAAGGCTCATCAAAAGTAAATAGGAATTCATTCATTGTAACGATGACTTTGAGTAAATTATTAGTAAAAATATTTTGAAAACGAGCGAAATTTACTAATTTTATAAAAAACGTTTTTTTTGTTTTCTCAAAATTACTGATATCAAGACCAAGTCATATATAGTATTCTCGTTTATTTACGCTGTTGAATCTCGACAAACTTTCATTTTATATAAATTTTGTAATGCAATAAATTGAGTTTGATTTGATTTAAAGTTTATCTTCTTCTTTCAGAACATGTGAATGAAAGTTGGTTTTTGAAAATGTTTTTTACTAATAATTAATTTCTCAGTTATCGCTTGACATGTTTCTTAGTCTGTCCATTTTAATAATGTGTCATTGTTTTATGATCGATTAGTACAACATTTGTTTGAGTATAATCAAACTATCCCTAACCTTTGCTGAGTTAAAAATCTTGAAAATCAGCATGACGACCGTTCTGTTTTCCACAATTCCCAATTGTTTTCCCTTGAACCCTTGATGTACCATCATCTGGGTCTTGAAACAACTGTTCAAGTTGTCACAATCAGTGGTATAAAACTAGATAAAAATATATGTTGATAAGAAATATAATGAATACTAGGAAAATATTCTAGCTGGCATACATTTAAAAATCTTCATGTAGAGACCGTTTGAGAAAATAATCGAAAACCTGCTTCGGGAGAGTGAAAATCTATTCACTGAACACTGTTCGTTTAAAGTTGTAACTCAACCTTAGTTGGAGAGGTGTTGGATCATAGGAGGCAAGCAATTTATTGAAAAGTAAAACTAAGGATCCCAAATATGTGAAACATCCAACATAGGCTCTGTATAAACTAGTGAGGAACAAGATTATTGGAAGTGGCATCATGAAAAACAAAAACAAAATTCAATAGGTTCATGAAGCTATAGTATCACGAGAGTCATTAGACGGCTTCCTAGTAGAGAACAGAAAAAGGTGTAATCATTCTTGATTACACATGATGTGTCGTAAATATGTCGAAACGATCTATAAAAACTAAAAAGTTTCTGAAAATCAGTTTTATATAGGTGAAGCAAAGTTTAGAATTTTCAACATGTTTATCAAATACCTACTAGTAAGTTTGTGGAGAAAACAAAATTGCAATTTTCATACAATGGGTATTATCTGATCGACGGTGTACCGTAATAGGATACAATTTGCATCGAAAATATTTTCTTTCTGAACGAATAGAGGGTAAGAATGAAAAATGTGAACTTGTTCACTTCCTGAGATGTCAACTTGTCCACTATCTATACTTCAGAATACACGAAAAAATCGTAACCGACCAAATACATTTATCGATATTTTAGATATAGAACATTAGCGACATTTCCTATTTTTCGACAAAGGGAAGTGCTTTTATTGAAACAACCATAAGTTTCTTGTGTTTCGATGATGAGAAGTCGAGATTTGCCTGTAGAATTGGAAATACCCTCTAGAAATGAAAATATAAAAAGTGGAAATAAACATATTTATGCCACATTATGAAAATGAAGATGAGTAAAAAAGAAAAATAAGGTGGAGAGAAGGAACTAATGTCAAAAAAGTGAACAATAATATGGCAGGGTAGAAAAATTTGATAATTATTTTAAATTATATAATTTTTGTATTTGTGTTTTATCACCATCAATTATCTGTTCTACTACAAGTAACTTTCAGGAGTCTACAGAATAAGGTGTTACCTTTCAAAGTGCGATAACATGCGTGATGGATGATTGAAATCAAAGTATTGTAAGTTCTTTGCGTAAGAAATCATCGAAGTTTGGTTTCTCTCTCTTCCATTTTGAAAGAATTCTTCCGAATATTCAATAAGTTGAAAACTTTCTGCAGAATTTATTTTATGATCCAAATCTAATCAATAATTGAAATCATCCCAGAATGAACCTTTATATTTTTCATAATTAGTTTATGAAACAATTTATTCACAGGATGAAAAATATTGTCGATGAGTTATTGAGAAAAAATTATCTTGAAAAATGTGAAATGAAAATTTTCTATGTTTTTACAAATATAAAGTTACAAATAAAAGTGGAAAGAAACATAGAAAATTTTCATTTCTCATTTTTCATGATGATCTCTTACCACGTAGTAACGGCTACATCCATCAATTTATCAAAAAATTATCTATTTTTGTTGAAACAATTTATTGTTGAATCTTGAACCATTCAACTTCAAATGTTCTGTTGTTTCAATGAATGTTCAAGTGAGTGATTTGACAATCAATATTATATTTTATTCACTCAACTAGTTCATCTTAGAAGCTGAAACAGATAGAGTCTATTCAAATCGGCAAGATTTCAATTCAGGGAAAGTTTGGTAATTCAATATATATGAAGGCTATCTTCCGGGTTTTTTGGCCGTGGTCTGTAGGTTTCTATGCTTGACGTTTCGTCTACTGCTGCGGTAGGCATTTTCAAAGGCGGTGTGGTAACGGTCGCAATATCCGAGTTGAAGCTCGGGTTCTTGTTCCTATCGTCTCCACTCCATCAACTACTATTTCAGTACTGGTCGCTCTATTTATATTGTTTTTTATTGTATTACCTGTTCATATTTGTGTAACTCTCAGGACAGGTAGCCAGCTTTCATTGATATTCATTGTCTCCTCTTTTCTATTGAAATTATCTCTATGTTTTTGGATCTCTATTGCCTCTCTATATATTCTTGGGTAGTAGTTTTGGGTATTGTCGAGTATAACTGTGTCTTCGAATGAGATAATGTGGGTACCTGAATATCAATAAAGCTGGCTACTTGTCCTGAGAGGTATACAAACACGAACAGGTAACACAATGAAGAACAATATAAATACCCGAGTTGAAGCTCGGGTATTGCGATCGTTATCACACCGCCTTTGAAAATGTCTACCGCAGCAGTAGACGAAACGTCAGGCATAAAAACCTGCAGACTACGGCCAAAAAAACCCAGAAAATAGCCTTCATACATTTATCTCCGGCCGTAAAATTTTACATTCTTCAAATCAATATATATTTAGAACTTTCTCCCATCATAGAAAATTGAAGAAAATGTTATGGCTGTTTATTTACTGTTGTGTATTATAAAGGTGTTGAGAATTATCAAGCCGGCTCTGTAAGGATTATCCTTGTGCAGCAGCTCATCATGTTTCAAAAAATTATCAATATGTGTACATTATTTTTTATGAAGTCAAGTGTAATTCAGATTGATGGTTATATCTGTGGTCAATCTTGATTGATCACGTACAATCTGTAGAACTTGTTTTGAAAAATCAATACTGGCAGATGATAAAATCCTTCGTGAATTGATTAAAATAGACAAATAAGATTCCTTTCAGCATTATCACTCTGGAAGGTTAAAAAACGGTTTTTAAACATTCAAACGGAAGCCTATGCTCCAAGAAAGACTAATAGATGTTTGTGCTTGACTCGTCGTTCACCAACTAGGATGAAAAGTTCCTCTCTCTGGACAGAAATATAATACACTAGCGAACTGCCCCGACTCCGCACCGGTGCAATGCTGATCTCAGATATACAACATAAAACAACGAACAATGGGTTGCATTCCTTGATACTGAGGTAATCAGAATATCCTCCTCATAGACTGGTATCGTAAGCCGATCAGTTCTGGTAGGTTCCTGAACTATTGTTCATACCATAAACATTCAACGAAAGTCAACTTGATCAAGCAAATGAAGAACCGCGTTCTACAGATTTATGATTCCTCTTCCATTCGAGAAACTTAAATATACTTTTCCAATTATTCACCAATAACTCTTATCCAGATCCTCTACCTAAGAAGATTTTATTTAGTACGTCAACCATGGACGTTCGAATTAATACTGATAATCAGCTGGATAGAAATCTTTGGCAAATAAATAATGTCACAATTGGAACTGTTCCACCTCCAGTTCCTATACGTTCCTCCACTTTACCATACATCAATGATATGAGCCTAAGCTATGCAGAATCTTCAAAAATTTAAATGTAAAAATAGCTTGCAGAACCACTGTAACCATTAATAACTTGTTTTCAAAATTGAAGAATAAAACTCCTATAAACTTCCAATCTCAATACCATGTTTAAACTGTAGTAATAAATATATTGGTCAAACATCAAGTCTATTTGAAGATAGAATCACTTGACATGAGAGTGATAGTAGATTACATCTTGAGAGATGTGCTCTCAGCAATCATGTTTTCAAAGAATTTCATAACATGAACTACAATTCTACCAAAATCTCAACAATTGAAAGAAACACATCTAAAAGATTGTTTTTGGAAATGTCATTCATTTTACAATCAAATAATTGACTCAACAAGTGATCCGACATTGATCACCTAAGCGAAATCTATGCCTTTCTACTACATATTGATAAAAAACATGGTTTCCAAATAAATAATGATTCTGAACATTCATTAATATAATTAACAAGAATTTTCTTTATTGCAGCAAATTCAACCTTCCTATGACAGGGTTTTACTTTCTAATAATTATATTTTTTCATGGAACATTTGATATTGGGTTTTCTCATTGATAATCTCAGAATACAGCAGAGGACTCTGATCACTCTTTCACAACAATTTGTTCCCTTTCGTTCCATTGTTTCAATATAGACACACTAACACACCCCTTTCAAACTGAATCTCATGACAGCTGTCTGTGTCAATTAAGTTTGCTGTCTCTTTCTTTAGTCTTCAATCACATGGCTTTGACCAGTAGGTTATGAATATAAACAAATAATGATTTTTGATATGTAAATCCCAAATATTCTTCCTTCGTTTAGTAAGGAGTCCAACTCTTTTTTTAAATTGTATTTGTTTTATCTTATTGACATGTTTCTATCATTTAATTGTAAAATTTTTTCTTGAAAATGATAATAAATTTCATCGAAATATTGGAATAACTTGTGTTATAAGAGTACACTTCTGTTCTGCTGATCATCCAAAGAAATTCCCCGAGTTTTTTCTTAACTAGTCAGCAAAGACTATCCTTCAATAATAGGAGTTTTTCTAGACTCGGCAAAAGCCTTCGACACTGTCGATCACTCAGTTCTCTTAGAAATCCTGGAAGATGTGGGTACACGTGGTACAGCGCATAGTCTAATGACGTCATACTTGACTGGCAGAACACAGCGAGTTGAAGTACGAAACCACATCAGTGAAGAAAAATCTATTACATGTGGTGTACGT
>WOGR01003862.1:0-15368 GCA_015342045.1 Leptinotarsa lineolata | reverse complement strand
CAAAAAACATTAAAACTCCATGAATCCTGGAAGTCGCGCTGGCGAACGAGCTTTGGATTTTCTGCTGCCCAAAAATGACTATTATGGCGGTTGTATATACCATTCTTGGCAAATTTGCCTTCATCTGTCCATATCATGTTCCTCATGAACTCAGGGTCCTCCTGTACCTTGATAAGAAACCATTCGCAGAATTCCACTCGTGCCGGTAAGTCGTGAGGTTTCAGATTTTGAACCTGGTGATATTTAAAGGGACGCCACTTATGTTTGATTAAAATTCGGGTTTTATTGACGAACATGAAATTCTAAATTTTCTGGATAGGCTGTGAAGTACGCCTAAACTTAAATTTCGATGTTCTCATTGTTTACGAGTAGTTTTTCTGTTGATGACAGACGAAAAAGATCCGAAATCAAGGCAGTTTTATTGGGTCTATGTAGATTGGGAAATCTTTCTGCAAAAACACGACAAGTTCTGTCCATTATCTTATTGAATTCACCATAAATGATTATTGAATTCAAGAAAATTTTCATTAGAATACCCCAAACGAAACAATTTGCACACAAATAGAAATAAATACACGTCAATTATATCGCATCAAATTTTGAGATATTTGTTTTTACTTCATTCGTTTTCAAAGCTTTCTTGGTTTGGTATTGCTTCGAATGATTTACATTTCAAATATTTCTCAAAATCGGATATATCTTGCCGGGGGTATATTCAAGGTGTAGGACATTCTTCATGAATTTGATATCTTTTTATTTCGTTGTATCCAAAAATAATGGAATAGTGTATGGTTTCCATTTGAAAAAATCGTGTTTCATCAGGTTTCTTGATGTTATGTTTTAGGTGGAAATTTAAAATTTATAAACGAAATAAAATTACTGTATTCTATATCAATAAACAAAGATATAATTCATCTCTCTGATTATTTTATTTCAATTAATCCATTTTCATGTTGAGTTTCTCTTTACTAACGACATAGTTGATATTAGTTCATTTGTTTTCAAACCTTTCTTGGTTTAGTGTTGCTTCGAATGATTTACATTTCAAATATTTCCAAAAATTTGACATATCTTGACCACCCTGTAAAGTATTTTCGAAAATTTGATGGACATGTTCATGACTCGATGCTTATGGTGTGATTCTGTGAAATTTCACATTTTCAACTTTTACTGTCTATGAGTTATGATTCTTTCGGAGTGGTGCTGTAACTGTCAGAAAAAAATCAATATCTCGGAAAATAAGAAATTTGGGTATAGACATTGCTGTACAAAGTGGGTCTAAAATGTTCTGAAATATTCAAAAATGTAATTAAATATAGGGTGTTCTTTTGAAATAAAAAAGTTGCCTTCAATTTTCGATGTTACGGAAAGAGACCGGAAGTTTTGGCTGAAAAGGCCATTTTGTTAAACCAACTAAAACAAAATTTCAAGTTTTTTTCTCTAAAGTAACACTTTATCGTGAGATTTTCACTTGACGTGTTCATACGCTTGAGGAAGCTATTGTATAGTGATACATGAGTTGCGGTTTCGTAAACTGTCCAGTTAAATCTCACAACGAAGTGTTACTTAAATGAGTTATGTAGTTTCTTCAAGTATCGGCCAGTTCTGTCATATATAAAGTAAGGTCCTTTGTATGATATCGATGGTATGCGTTTTTGTATTCGATGTTTGGCATTCCTCTATTGAACGCAAAATAATGACAGTTTATGATCAATGGCGTTTTAATAAACATCACATGGCACTGCGAATGAACCAGTGTTATTGAATATTCCTTTTGGAAAATCGGAATGGAGTTTTCAAACATAGAAAATGGAGAATTCGGTCAAATTGGCATGTCCTGTTTATACTCGATAAAAGGACCCTTCCGTAGATAATGGATGGCCTTATTAGATTATATTGTGAAAACCGGGGTATATTACACATATCTCCAAGACAGTGGGTATGTTATACCTTCAGATGGAAATTATTATTATTTTGGTTTCTAGAATCCACAAATGTTTTAAGCTGAAACACCTGCTCAGGACAAGGTAACCAAACATTCTGCTTAATAAGAATCAAAAGTGAACCCCTTTATTTTTTCCCTAAAAATTAGGATTTTTGTTCTAAGTTGACAACAACAATTGATCATTTGGAAGAATGAATAATTATATTGGTTGCTATGAATGTATTTATTGTACAGAGAAATTGTACTTGTATTGTGTTGGTATACAACACCAACAGAAAACATTACGTGTTGGTGTCGTCTCGAAAATTTGGTTGTTGCAATGTTTTTCATTTTTTTAATGTATTTTATATATCTGGTGGTTTTCAAAAAAGTGATATCATCATTACAAAGAAACCACTTTTCGTACCCTGAAGAAGAATTTAAAATAATTCGAAACGTCGACAGGAAACAATTGTTGGTTTTTTTAATCGATCCTGTTACCCAACCAACCTTTTTTCTGAAAAATTATTGGATCACTAAACTATTTAACTGACCGATATCAATCTTTGTATTGGTTGATAGAAAATATTGAATATTCATCAATGTCTGAAAAATTCCACTCATAGAAGTTGGATAATTTGAATTTAATTTCAACAAAACTGAACATATTTTGGCAATAGAAAAAATTATTTTCAGAAATTCACGTCACCCCCGAATTGAAGGTTGATGATCAGCAAATAATTCAACTTTCATTTCATCATGACATTTCGCTGTAAATTTTGTTGTTTTCCATTTTTTTTCTTCAAATATTGAATTTATCATCGGTTAATAATTGAATCTGAATATGTTTTCGTTTCATTCAGTAAATATAGAAAAATCTATCTGTTCAGGTATTGCTGATGGTAATTTGCCATTTGAATTTCCATTTAGTTGGCAGTTTTTGAGGGTGAGAGGTTAGGGGGTGGATATATTAATTCATCTATTTATTATTATGATACATCCAACAGGCTAAGGCCCATTGAAAAAAGTATACAATAATAGAGAAGGTGAATTTCAGCAGTTCGATAATAATAGAGACAATAATAGAGAAGGTTTACATCAGAACCATCGGAACAACATGGTTTCGTCAAAGGTAAATCCACTACCAGCAATCTTCTACAGTGCATGAACGATTAAACAACAGCTTACGATTGAAAAATAGCGACAGATAATGTTTATCTTGACTTTGCCAAGGCTATCGATAGGGTCCCAGTGAGGAGGCTAACGCACAAACTTGACACACTCGGTTTTCGGGGCCAACTAAACATATGGATTGAAAATTAAATGACTGATAGAACTTTCACATTCAAAGTGGGTCATTTTTTTGCTTTGGACAAACAAGTCACTAATGGAGTTCTCCAGAGGTCTGTTCTTGGCCCGCTTCTCTTCGTTGCTTATGCAAGTGATCTTGCTCTCCATATAAAGTCCGGCAAATTATTTTATGCCGATGATACTGAACTGTATGGAAATGCCTTAGTGAACATCAATTCCTTCAAGAAGACCTCAACTCGATTAGTGGTGTGAGGATTAGCTTTTACGTCTTAACGTCGACAAATGCGTCGTTCTCCATCAAGGAAAAAACAATTCACTCCACACGTACACAATCGTTACGTACAGTGTCCTCACATGTAGACTTAGGAGTGACTATCAATACTGACCTAACTTGGTCCAAACATATATCTACATACAAACGCGCAAACACACACTGATCTACCTCACCCGCCAAGCGTTCTTCCATCTATCATATTCAAGTTCCATAAATCTCTACAAAACCTACGTTCGTCCAATTATGCAGGTCCGATGTTGACAAATGTTCAGCGTCGAGCCACGCGTATGACTTTTGGTGAAGTGCGTCCAACCTATCCCGAAAGACAGAATGACACAACTGATAGCTTTTGACCAACGTCTACTCCGTGGGGACCTTATCATATCATTCCGTGTAGATAAATATAATTAGGCTAATCAGAAAGAACTTTTTGTTTTCAACAATTATTCGCGATTACGTGGTCACACACTCAAATTAAAAAAGGAGAAATTCGCCACAAGGCAGAGACAATATTTTTTGGTGAATCATATTTCCTAAACATGAAGTAACTAACCCAACGATGTATGAATTTTGACTCGGTGAATAGTTTAAAAAACAAAATTGACACCTGTCGAATATAATCCAACACTCTTCGTGGTATTAGCCAGGGGAGTAGTTGTTTTCTGATAGGTTTCAGTCCATTAACCTACAGTGTAGGGAGTTTGAGACTGGCCTGAACAAATTGATTTTTTATATAATTTGATTTATAGCCAGTCTTCAAGTATGCTCACTGAATATATGTAAAGAGTTTTCTTTCCTTATACGAGGAATTGGGCGACTTTCGGATATGCAATAATTGAAAATCGATTCCGGCAGTTGTATCGCTAACAGCATATGCAGGAAATACTTTAGTGAAGATTTCTACACTGACACCTGTCGAATATAATTCAACGCCCTTCGTGGTATTAGTCAGGGGAGTAGTTGTTTTCTGATAGGTGTCTGTCCATCAATCTACAGTGTAGGGAGTTTGAGACTGGCCTGAACAAATTGTTCTTTTATATGATTTGACATTTGTTCATTTGCTTAATCGTTTCTATGCATTTATTAATTATTTATTTCTTTTTTGGCATGCATTGTATCGACTTGTTGATCTTTTTAGTTTGTAGGTTTATATAGGACTCTGTCTTCAGCCTCTAGCAACATGGACCAGTTCATAAATGAAAATGATATCTGCAATTTCCCGTCTTCTCAATGTTGCAAAACTAAATCCATTCAGAAGACAAATGTATTCATAATTTGTAACTGGATGGTTTTCATATTTCTTATGACACGCAAACTTGAGGAATTTATTCCGAACACCTTTCAAAAATCATCAATGTATTTTGTTTGATCAGGATTTCAGGCAGAACGATAATACTTTATAATATAATTCCAAAATAGTGACGTTTTTGCTTTAACCTGTTAGTTATTCTATGACTATTTAACTGAGTATGTATGATTCAAATAGAAGATGATATAATATATGGAATCACAACCTGATAACCAATGTTTTCGTTTTAATGCAATATTATTTCTGAGAATTTACTGCCTACTATTATGGAATCTCAGTATAGTTCTCTACGTACCGAACTAAAGTGAACCGACTGAATATATTCAAATGATCTAAACTCTCTGTCGTCTTTTATAATAAATCCCAGGGACTTAAAAGTTCTCTGAACAGTATTTTCGATGTGCGCATTAAATGTTAGTTTATTGTCGAATAATAATCCTAAGTCGAGAGTATCATTAACTTCTGGTAAGTAAATATTATCAATTGTATAATTGAACTGGTACGGACTACTATCTTCAGCATATAACCGAAAAGTTACAAATGATCATCTGCAACAACAAGTACAACAAGAACAAATCCTTCGTAACAAGGAAACCGACTTCGATGAATCTGCTAAACGAATTGAAGGCCAAGCTGCCTTTAATACGTGAATCACCGAATCTCGGCGGTAATTTCACGAAGAGAAATCAACGATTCCAGTCTCCATTCTTGCTAATTAAATTCCTAACATGAAGAAGAATTTGTCTCCCCCATCCCAAAATATCCAGCTTACGCCACACCATACTAACTTTGGCCAACAAGAAAATGAAATTTAGTGTCGGGCCTCATACCGTTCTTCTTCTCATTTCTCTCCCACACGTATTCCCCCTTTCAGCACTAAAGTTTTCTTTATATATTCTCCTGAGTGAACTCCGTCGTGCTCTTCATTACTCGCACTATTCTTTCGGAGTGTCGCGACACCGCCTGTAGAATCGCACACAACTTTCCTTTGTGGCAGTTTTACCGCGCCGTAAGCGTAATTCTTTCAAAGTATGTAGCTTATTGAAAATATGTTTGCGATGGTTAACAATGCGGTACTTTTACGGAAATTAAGTTGTTTGCGAGCGGGGTTGGGGTTGATCGAGTTCTCGTTGGGTTTATAATCCCGACGTTTTTGAATACTCATCACAGACAGCACAATAATATACATGGAACGTTCATAAAATATACTGCTGCAGTATTTGTAATGAGTAATGTTTATGGTATATACTACAAAATATTCTGCGAATGTCCGAAAAATATTAATGTGAATATTTTCAGAATGTTTTCACAACATACTGCAAATATTCTATGGATATTCTGTTCGGAGTATTTCAGTAAAGTTTTTGGTATACGAGGTCTGTTAAAAAAATAAACTAATTTACATTTTTTCCAAAAAATATTTTATTCATCAATTTCTTTTTTGTCCGCTTCAAGGTAGTTCAGTCTAGTTCACATGTACCATTTTCTTCTAAAAGATGTCATTCAATTTGTATTGTCACGTAGCAAGTTCAAGGAAAAGTTCGGAAAGGCGCTGAAAAAAATTACAACAGTTATGAACAAATTAGTAAAAGACTGAGGTTTGTTTTTTTTAATATCTCGAAAAATATTCAAAATTTTCGAATTTTAAAAAAATATCCTAAAAGATCATCAAATTTGCTGAAAAAAGTTTCGACTCCCGGAGATGTACCTCTATTATTTATAATTTTTGCAGAGTCCTAAAACTAGAGCCCAAAATGGGTAGTCAGGCTTTCGCGCGGTGCGTCAATCTGACACAACAACAAAAAAAATAATTTAAACATGTTGAATATAAGAATTGAGGAATGAAAAAATTTATTTGATTTTGAAAGACAACAATAAACAATAATTCGCGGTTAAAAAATGTTCATCCCAAATTTTTCATTAATTATGCATTTGTTAATTAATAAATTTTTATAAACTGAAAGTTAACATGAAAACCCTAATAATGAACAAACTAAAACCCTAGAATTTTTTTCACTCAGTGAAGTTTTTCTCGATAGGCTACAATCACCATATGACACTGTCAATAGACCTCCATACTGAAGAACATGAAAGTATTAAAAAACAAACATTATTTGAATATTCGATGCACGGTCTATGAATATTTTGTAGTCTCTGTTCAGAATATTCTAGGGCTGATCAATGTTCATATATATCACGAAAAAATTTCGAGAATGATATAATTTGACTAACAAATAAATGAATTTTTTTTCACTATCAGAAAATTTTTTGAAATATGAAATATCAATGCACTCGGGGTAAGATGTAGATGAACCTTCGATTATCAAATCATTTTTCATAAAGCAAGGCGCGTAATATTATTCACAAAGTTAATGAAGACTGAAGTTTCTGAACGAATCAGATCCAAATGGAATGTATTAGGCTATTCCTTATTCGGGCTAACAACCTCGTCACTGTAAAGTTGTAATGATATCCCATTTGAAAATAGTCCTCTCATCTGAGATGAATATATTTTTCAATGAATTCGCAATGCACACTCGAAGTAAAATCAATTAATTTTTGAGATTTAGTGAAGTTACCAGGAAATTCAGAGTTCCTTATTCGGCATTTACGCAAATTCATACGAAATCTTTTTCATAGCGAAAATTTCAAAAGGTTTCGTTCACTTTCTTACTTTTTTATTTGGTTAATTTTGATGTAGTTGCCATCGATCTGTCTCAAGCCTTGCCCCTTCATAAAATCGTCAACTGTCGTCTCGTTTTTCCTTCACAGATTATAAAGAACACTTTCCAATTTGTTATCCGATGGAAAAATATTGTACAATTGATGTAACACCAAATAACAAAACCTCAAATAGCCAAAACGGGAATTGAAAACACTGCGTCAAGCCTTGATATATCAGTAGAGAATTTAGGCAAACAGAAAGAGAGGGAAATGAACATTCATTTATAAAAATAGAAAAAATATTTCCGCAATATTCTTATCTGAACTGGATATCTCGAAAATATATTCCAAATATTCATCAAATATTTTTCAAGTTTTCTTCCAGGTTTAGTGGCGCTGTAGCCAAGAGCAATGTAATGCACTGAAGAATAAACATGAATTGAAAAGAAAACGCTGTCTTTCATGAATTTTGATAACTGAATAAGCTGTCTGGGTTCTCCGGATGTCGGTCCTGAGATCAATTCTACCTACACTTCACTTCAATGAATTAATTTCGAGTACATTTAATTGGTAATTGTTTACATATGACTCTTATGTAATCGTTTACCGAAAATATAAATAACACAATTTGAAAAATATTAAAAATGATGAGCCACTCTGCAATCAGGCATATGAAAACTGTGTATTCCTAAACGCTGCCGAAACAAGTGATATTAATTTCCATACCAGGTGAACCGAAAAAAGGTTTATACTTGACATAAATTATTGTAAGAACTTGTTCTTACAATAATTTAGAACTTGTTCTTACAGCAATTTATGTCAGCATTGAATGCTCGTCGTGAAACTATACTAAACAAAGAATTCTCCCAACTTAGATCACTCGAATCTACATTAGATCTAGACGGTCTATTACGTATTCACTTCGAAAAAATACAATCCACTGCTATGTCTGTCTGAACGCGATGATAGGTAAAAAATGTGAAACTCACGCCAGGATACGTGACCTGATCGAAAATTCGTAAGACTGAGAGAGAATAGATCACCGGCGTGGCGTAGGAGAGGAAGTAACCCTGTCTCTTTCTACCGCGCGGCAAAAATGTATGCCTGCCCCTGCTGTTTCATTTAGGCGGCGCAGGGCGCTTGCGCGAATGTGCGTGTGTGTTTGTGTTACAGCTTGCTACGCGCATTCATGGATGGTGACTGTTGATAGCTCGACCGTCTGTTGTGTACTCGTAAAATTCCTGTATATAAAGTGTTTACAATATGTGAATTGAACAAAGTGCATCTATCAATGAAAAAATATGGACACAGTTCATTATTGCACAAATTATATAAATGTGCATGCGAAATACACCAGCATGTTTGATTCAACTGTTTCTGATATCGGCGATATGTGTATAAGTCGTTGCCACTCTAGTGATAATCTGTTCATTATTATGGTTGCCGTTAACATTTCTCCAGATGAGCATCTGTATTGCTTGAAAAAAAATTGGAAAAACTTTGATGATTTGCCAATGATTTTGAGTGAAGATTTCAACATAAACTTTGCAGACGATAAGAATCAACTATTAATTGAATTTTCAAACAACAAATTTGGTTTAACGATGTCAAATGATCGCAATCTTAGCACAATGAAATACGAAACTACTATTGATGCGGTCTTTATTAGACATTGAAATAGGTTCGAATCGAAATTGTTCGTTTCGTACTTCAGCTACCATGAATCTATCGTATTAGTTGTAGAGATTAGCGATGGTGGTTCTGGTAATGATGATGGTGAAAGAGTCATTGAAATTATGGATAGAAGTTGATTTTTCTGAGAGATGAACGTTTTAGTGAAAAATAAAATTGCAATACTTCTGAAGTGTTAAATTTCCGATGTAATATATTATACACACATATATTATAGTACTTTTATACTGATAACTAAAGTGAATTGTGCAAAATTATTTCATAACCATTCCAAAATATCAAAAATGCACCACGTTAATATTCAAGTTTTCACTTCTGCCGGCACTCCCGGAGTGCAACCCGTATTTTTTTCACTTATTTTATTTTCAATTTTTCAGTTTCTGATCTTGTTACCCATTTCTTCTCATTCTGTTTAGTTCATTTAATGCCTCAGTATTACAAGGTGATATGAAATCCTCCATTTCGTAGCTGCGGTCATCTTGAATTTGCATCTTTTTTAAATTGTATTACAATTCTACTAATCAAGCCCTATAATTTGATACTCATATTGAGGTAGTTGTGAAAAAATATATGATCCGCCATTTTGTACCTGCAGCCATCTTGAATTTGCATCTTTCTCTAAGTATACTACTATTCTACTAGTGGAGCTCTATCGTTTGATACCCATATTGAGAAAGCTGTGAAAAAACATGTAATCCACAATTTTGTAGCTGCGACTCTTTTGGATTTACAATGATACAGAATTCATTTAATTGTATTGTCATCAAAACTAAATGTGTGTATCAGATCGATCTGTCAACAGGAAGGGTGTCAAACTTCAATTACTAAATTTGACCCAAACAAAAGTTCAAAACAATGTGCTAATTGAAAAGCAAAGTTATCGCATACACTATTAATAAATATGTTAGTTATCTTGAGCATTTTATGCACATTATGAATGCTCTTTCCACCATACCATTCAAACTGATATCTTAGCAGTTATTGCAAAATTCTTCAAATTATTACAGGTCAACGAATATTGTTTTATATATCCCTATAAATGGGTATGATAATCTACACTGTTCAAGAATATTTCACAGCATGCTATACTGTTCTGAACTGTTCTACAATGACTTAAGAAAGTTCCAGACTATTTTCGGACATTCCACAACATTTCAGAATATTACAGGACCAATGATGGAATGCTCTCGAATACTCTCGAATGTTTTGAGCTGTTCTAGAAATTTTCAGAGGTGGAAAAATCTAGTCCTTATAAAAGCACACCTTCAAGATTAAAAGAGGCACTTTGTCCATATAACAACCTTGATCGTCCCACAATGACCTGGCATGGTCCAGATTATTCGAACTTTCCATACCATACCATAATTTTTGTTTGAATATCAACCCTCCACGACCGAAGTTACGATTAGAGCGAAAAAATCCGGGCTGGTATGCTGTGGTCTGATGAGATTTATAGCAAAATGCTGAGAAAAAAAAGATAAATGATTGTACCATTGGAAAGATAATTAAAAACTCTTTGGAATGATGCCACTTCACCACTCTTTCTGTTTGATATTCTGACAGTAACATCTCTTTGAAACTGTTGATATGTCTTTCTGATATAACATACTTTAAAATAAAATAGCAACAGGAAGTTCTCACCCTATTTACAACATATCATGTCAGAATTCACCATATATATTATATTTGTAATCAAAATTGTTTATCAACTCATTCTTGAAAAACTTTCATACGCAACTTGTACACAGTGCGTAATAAAATTGAATAACGTGGCGGCTTTCTCTTTTAAGTAGCTTATATTATGTTTCCAGTATTCCCACCAAGCCGTCACTTTTATTCGCGACAAGCGTTTCGAAATCGTATTTTGTTTAGGGTCGTGAGAAATAGCATGTGCCGCGGTTTGAATACCTTCTGGTTCACCTGACACGAATCGCTTTGACAATAGATCGCGTTGCATTCAAATCGCTCATACCTCAAAAGTTCTATTAACAGCTGACTGGCTCGAGAATCTTGGAACGAAATGAGAGGAAAGTTGTTTGAATGCTGAATGTCGAACATTCCAGGAATATTATATTTTACGGTAGAAAGTTTCGTGTATTACATGATTCACAAAAAACGATACGAATATTAGGACGAAATTGAATGGAAAAGCTTTAAAATTCAATAGCGCGTGGACTTGCCAATTCACCACTTATTTTATCGGCTTCGCAAAAGACTCACATTTTGTTTATGTTATTAACTGATGCCACTCGAAGGTGATCACGATAATCTTCATCTAAGAAGATTATCAAAATCAATTTTTTCAAAACAGAATATCATTATCATTTAGATTTATTATCCAACGTATTTGAGTAAGACTTTATTCTATTCACAAATCCAACGTAAAATGAATATTCAACTTTCCAAACAAGTACTGCTCTCAAAACAACATAACTGCAATTCAGTTCTTGATGCGCGTTTCACCAATTATGCTGGCGTCCAAGGTACCAAATAATTAAGGAAACTCTCCTTTCACGTACCTGATGTTCTGTTCAAAAAAACAAACACTTTTATCTCTATTTGGAAAATAACGTGATACAGAAATCTTTTATCAAAAATCTAATCGATGTTGCTACCGCGATCAATCGAAAGGAAGATAGAGTGACTCTTAGTCCTTCCGAGAAAACGGCTAATGGAATATTTTAACCGTTTCTCAATTGAAATGTCAAAATTTTGGGACAAGTAGGTTAGAGTTCACTTTATAATATTCTAACGAACCGACCCGACTATGCACGGGTAGCAGAATATATCAGCCTGATTGTTTTTGTTATAGTGTCGCATTACTTTATGACTGATAATAATGATACGTATTCAAGTATCAACCTTACGAATGTCCGTTTGGTAGTTTTTCGTGTTCAGACGGGTAGACCGGGGGAGAGAGATTCTAAAGCGGAATGTGTAGAGATTAAACAATTATCAAAAATATATTTGGTGTATTCTCATATCAAATCTTTCAAATTCATTTTTATTTTTTGATTTCATTATTTCACAAAACTGAATAAATTTTTTCACAAAAATGTATTGTTTTGCATCTGACTACCACCAGTATTTTTCTATACAGCCATTCTATTGATGGAAGATGAAATGAAAGAAAGTTCTAGAGCAGTTCAGAACATTTGAGAGTATTTAAGACTATTTCACGACATTTCATAACATTCCAGAGCATCCCGGAATATTCTGGATGTGGTGAATAAACCCAATAAAATCAACCCAATGATTGTATTTTGTATAGCCAATAGTGGAATTAACGTAGACCAATGAAGTTTTCAATTTTCAAAATGCGATAAACTGCTTTGCAAATTTATGTACGATATTATGTTTTCATTTCATTTAAAAATTATTGAGAAAGAAAGTCTTATATATTTTATATATTTAACAATATATTGATAATGGAATAATTCGTTTTTTTCTTGCAGGTAAGTTTGACCATGACTACTGTTCTATCAACTTTTGAAGGTAAGAATTGAAAATTTTCAATTTTGATGTGACTCAGAACACATTATTGATTGCTAAAAATTTCCTAGCTGATCAAATGGAATCTACGAGGAGCTAAATGAACGGTGTCAGTGAAATAAAATTCGTGAACCCATAATTTTCACAATTTTTTTCATCGTCGATGGAAGAAAATTCAGATATGACACCAAAGATGACAATACATTTCTAAAATATAATGAAATTTTCCAGTTGGATTTCTATTGGCAAAAATCAGTTTAAAGTTTTTTTCACAAAGATGCGTTTTTTTCGTACTCGGGTATCTTTGGAGGTATCCATATTATTTTTGTCACATATACTATCATACGAAATTAGGAATCTGAACTATATCAGTCAATTCGAACATACAAAAGTTTTTTTTTCATTTTCACATGTATAATAATTCGATAAGAACATCTTTTCAAAATTACCATTGAACCAGTGGTTTTTTTATATTTAGTTTTTGTTTTGAACTACCGAACAACAGAAGTTCTCGTTAATGCATTATTTCCTAATGTGCTTGACAATGTTTTTGGTGAATTTAACAAGCTCGAACTTCAATTGTCTTGAGATCGTGTTAACATTTTTGAAATGTATGGAACAAAATTGAACTGAATTAATTGTTTGAGATCATCGAAAATACTCAAAATAATCGATCCGAAATATTCGGTTGAATTAGTTACAAAACCAGAGAAATGTCAAAAAATGAGCAATAGTGAATAGTAAAACTTGTAAAAACCCTAAATTGTGAAGCAAACAGATTATTGTGTCCTAACATGAATTAATAATCGATTGAGCTATTAGTGAAATGTCAATATACCAATAATAATAAAACAATACAGTGAAATGAAATAATCAGAGGAAAATATGACAAAACTACAAGATAAAAGATAAAATATAAAATTATTCCAAACCAAGTTACTTCACAAATTTTCGATCGTTAGTAGGTATCCACAATCGTCTACGGGTGACAACTAGACCATATTTGAAAGTCGAGACTTTTTATAGGTTATATGAACGCTCTCATCTCTCACCACTCTCCCATTCTCACGCTTTCCGGTTCAGTGCAACGTAGATTGTTTTCTCACTTCGATAAGAGGTTTTCATATGATATATATTTCCATAGTCCTAAACTGAATCCGTCGTTGAACAACATATGTGCAGCTTCTTTGATTTTTCTCTTGAACCCGTGTTCCTCCCTGTGGATTATCTTAGCTTATTTCGGTGGATGCATTTCGTGGAGTAGCAGTTTTTGTGAGGCTGCTACAGATGATATTCCAGGATCTGAAGCAGATTCTGATCTTTTACTCAAACCCAATTTATCCTATCCTCTTCGGTAGTCCACTATCGCAAGCAAGGAATAGTACTTGTGGATGAACTCCCTTTTTTGCGGGGCTGTTGTTGTCTTCTAGCCAAAGTTTTTTTCACTAGATTTTTGGAGTAACCATTCTGCAGGTTTTTTCCCCCTAATTGGGCCCAATTACTTGTAGAGACTCTCTTTCATGTTACATAGCCTGAATTGATCGTGAATTCAATCTTCCGGAATTTTCGAACCGATCATTTTTGAGTATTTTTAATAATTTTATTTCATGCAATTTCATTTCGTTCGTTCTTCCATGGATTTCGAACCTTTTCATTTCAGACAATGGAAGTTGAACTTGTAACATCACATCTTGTGTGCATCATTTCTGATATACCCAATGCTCACGATTTCTTCGATACAGAATTTGTTACATCAACATAGAATTTAGTGAACAGTTTCCTTTGATTAGTTGAAAGGTTTATTTGGAATCTCTAGTGTTGGAAGAATCCAAAGAAAATGATATTTCCACACAAGGGTTGCAAGAAATTTCTTGAAGGGCATTTTATCAATCGAGTTCGCGTTACCAGAAAACAAACTATAATTTCCATTGAATCTAGAAGAGCAATCGGTGATCATAAAATATGGTCGGTAATTTTCCTCCAGGAGACGTTCAGTTCAAGTTGATTTTTGTTTCAAAATACAATGAGAATTTCTGAATTACTGAACCTAATGAAGACAAAATAAGAGTAACTAAAAAGTCTGGAATGTGGAGGGTAACAAATGGTATGTTTGTCGGAATAAACGATCTATAAAATTCATTTTGAAGAATCCTTGATGCAAATAGGATTTTGTAGACCAAAAAAAGATATCTATAATAGAATAAAGGAACATTGCATGAAACTGTTGTGACCAATTATTGCAACTTTTGAATGTTTCGAAATAGCAAAGCAGTATTAGCACTGTGAACATTCCAAATAGCCCATTTTCACTTTCTCAATGACTGGAAATAAAGGTTGAATTAGTAGTTCATAATCAGTACAGCTGATGTCATGGAGACAAAAACTGTTCGAAAAAAATACAACAGTTCTGGTGTATGGGATGTGTTTCTGAATTTCAGCAGTTCGAACTTCCATTGTCTAAAAAATTGTAAAATGATTTGAAATCCCTGAAATAATAATACAATTGAAATTTTAAAAAATAGCTAAAAATGGCAAATATATTGAGCAAAAAACTTTTCGTGAGGCTGCTACGGATAGTGTTTCCGGATCTGAAGCAGGTTCTGAAGTTGTACTTGGACCCAATTCTTCTTATCCTTTCCGATAATCCTCTGATGTAGGGAAGTGCAAGTACTGGTTGTGACGGCTTCTCTTCCTTGCGAGGT